>JAFEMH010003930.1:0-237546 GCA_022495995.1 Adenophora triphylla var. japonica
TTCCATGCAACAAGAATACACATCCAAGCCCTTTCATCAATACTTTTGATGTAATTTCGCATCTTAGACTTCCGAAGAGAATAATTGGTGCAATCCAAGACAGAGGCCTGCTTTGGTGATTTTGGCATTCCATAATGACTACACTTTGCGGATCAACACTCGCAATATATCGAGAGTTGGCTCGATACCAATTGAAAGTTTCGTGTAGCTAGGAAACTTAGATCACCCAACCGGACAACGGATGTGAGTACGCATGTGTCTCACAAGCGCCCACACATCCACAGATAATGCAGCGGAATAAAATAATTAAAAACAAATTAAATACAATAACTCAAGAATTATTTACGCTTACTGATCAATGTGATCAGCAAACTAGGCTTACGCCCAAAAACTTTTCACTATAAAAACATTTGTTTCTTACAAAAACAAATAAGTGAAAAACTAAAATATGAAAATACTAAATGAGTTCTAATCACCTTCTATGACAAGAACAACTCCCCTTTCCCAAGTAGGATCTATTCTAGTCAGAAGTAAAACAAGAGAACTCTATGAAAAGCTAGATGTGAGTTACGGATGTAAGGCACAACCTTCACTCACAACCTAAAAACAATAATGTCGAATACAATGAAGAGTGTGTAATTTTCTCTCTAAAATTCTGTAGCTTCTCTTGTGCTGAATGCCTTGTATTTATAGTGCACCATGGAGAAGATCTTCATGTAATCAACATCTTCCTTTGTGAGATCTCTTTTCCTATATGAAAACTTAAAACACACTCACAAGGAAATCAAATATTAGTAGGTTAGGCCTAATATAAAACTATGTACATAAATAAAGATATTTACTTATTTACAATCTCCTAGTCAAAGTAGGATATTAATAAATCTACCATGAAAGTCCCAAAATCTTCTTACCATAATAGAAGTCTTTTTAAATAAGGAAACAAGTATTTGTTCCCTAAAAAGCTCACGCTTTCACACTATTGAACTATGCCATCATAGTAGTCTCAAATTATATACTGCTTGGTTTCAGAAGCTGAAATGGGAGCTGATTGACATGGGCAGCTTAAACTAACGCTTCGAATTCCGAAAGTGCGTCAACCATGCTGACACTGGAAGTAGACATTGGGGTGATCCAATTGAGCTTGGAAGTGGAGACATAATAACTCTTGGCACAACTTCTCAAATATCTGTAAGTTTCCTTGCCAGGTGTTAGTATGGTTGGTCTTGTGTTTGTGTTTGCATAAGGGTTGTTATTTAAGACCAATACCTGCTACTTGTGCAATACTCTACCGCAATTGTGATTCACAGAGTTTGAATTGTGACTCTAAAATTTGAGATGTTAGTAACTGTTAATAAAGTGGTTAAGGGCAATCAGCAAGCTCGCAAAGCTTGTGGTTAAGTTAGTATATAAGATTCTGTACTACTGCATTTTGTGTTTGGAATTAGACTTCATAAATCGTTAAAAGTCACCAAGAATTACCATCGCTGATCAATTTACAATAATCATTTCTAATAAATAGCTAGCTGTAAAAGTCGGTTACGAGTTATGAGTTCTGAACTTCTGAGTTCTGAGATTTACAGTTATTTTTAAAAAGGATTTTATGTCGCTTTTGTGTCATTGCTGCCCTTTGAAGGAGAACCTTAAAATATCCTGATATCCTTAGCCTGATTAAAGTTAGTGGTCAATAGCTCTATTTAACTTTTATTATAAGAATACTTTTCACTTTTATATAGCTCTCAAACTCTCTCTCAAGGCTCGTTCTATTGCTCCCTCTGTTTCAAATAAGTCCCCTGTTTGACCTTGCACACAAATTAAGCAAAGTGAATTGACTGGATTGTAAATTTTAGGGGGCGTTTGGTTCGCCAGAATTGGCCATTCCGGGGCGGAATGGAATGGTCAATTCCGTTGACTTCATTCCTTCGCTCCGTTTGGTTCGTAGGAATGAAAAATTTTCCATTCCCTATGGAATGAATTTTCATTCCTTGGAATGGCTTTTCATTCCTTCCATATATGCAAGAAATGATGAATTCCTTAGGGAATGGAAATTTTTTTTTTTGACCAAAATACCCCCTACCCACCCCCAATCAGCCCCTACCCTACACCACCCCAACCCCACCCCCCACCCCCACGAATTTTTTTTCTGGCTACCTCCCACCCATCCAGCCCTGCCCAGCACTACCCCCCACCCCCACAAATTTTTTATCCTGCCTACCCCCCACCCCCTGTAAGTGCTCCAATTTGAGCTTGTTAGAATTTTCGTTAGAAAATTAACGAAAGTTATAACATTTCTAACAATTCCTAACATTCCTAACATTTCTAACAAAGTGAGGGCAAAATGGGCATTGTTATTTAAGGATAAACCAAGGAAAAGAATAAAAAAAGTGAAAGAAATGGTCAAAAACCAAAAATAGAAATGGTCAAAACATAATCCGCCGTTTAATTTGAATTTTAAAAAGATTATTCCTCGTGTCCAAAGCCCGAAGCAAAGATTTAATGAGCAGTGCACGCGACTGATCCCATCCGCGCGGACATCTTTGTCATTTCCAGAGGGCTATAAATTGAGCCCTCCAAATACAAAAATAAGAAAGAAAGAAGAGCACAATTCACAGTATTTGGCAAATATACTCGAGAAAACAGTGAGAATTCTATAAGAATTGTCACCTTTTTCTCTTGAATCTTCCCAACTTTCACTCACTCAAATCAAACCCAAACACTCTTACATTCAAAGCCTCAAACACTCACACATTTAAGCCAAAGCCCCAAAATACAAAGAAGATAGGTATAACCTCCCTCTTCTTACCCTAAATCTCTCATCCATGCATGCATCTTCAAACTACAAAATGTAGTTCATTCATCTTCTTGTCTTAAGATCCAAGAAGATCACCATGGAAGTTCATCTCCATGGATGATCTTCTACAAGGATCAACATTATTTTCAAGTTCTCTTACTTTCTTGCAAAGAAAACACATTTTCAAAACCCTAAAAAACTTTTTCAAGCATCAAATCTCATTTTCAAAGGATAAAATTCCCCTTCCCAAGCAAATGAAGTGCTTAGTCCTAATGTACCCCAAGGATGGTTTGGTATAGTTGATTCACCACTAAAATGTCAAGTGATCACTAACCAAAACCTAGGGAAATGGGGACAAGCATGGATGCAAAACCCCCCTTAAAATCATATTTTCTTTCTTGAGAAGTTGCTGTCCAGTAGCAATTTTCCAAGATCCCAGTCCATTGTCTTAATTTTTGGACACAGATAAACTTGGAATTTGGTGTTGACTACAAAACATTTTTTGTAGCCAACATCCAGAGCTTTCCATAAATATTTTTACTTTATTTTTTGGGTGATTAAAACTCTCTTTTTCAAATTTTCTTTGAGAGGCTAGTTCATCAGCTTCTGGAAATCCAGATTGCATATCTGAGATTTCCAGAAGGTTTTGACCCCACAAATCTTCTCCAAAATGGAAAATTCCTTCGGACAAATCTTATTTAAGGTGTCTGGAATAACTTTCATTCTCTGAGTTTATCCAGATTATGAAGTTTTAAGACCCTTGAATCCATTTCAAAATCAAAGGTCCACTGTCTTTTTCATTCTGGCAGAAGTGACTCTCAACTTCAAAAGGTCTTTTGAGTACCAAATCTCAATCCAAAAATCTTCCAAAAAATCATGGGATCAGTTTAAAGTCTTAAAAAGATATCCCAATTTTTACTTTTATGAGTTTCAAATTCTTTTGGCCAAAACACACACACACACACACAAATGATTTTCAGCTTGGAAGACTCGTTTACGAGGCATTCCGGTGCACACTAACGTCCTTCCCGGCGTGTAACATGACCTCCGAACCCAAATCTTTAATCTCGGGCATTTTTCAAAGTTTTGGCCCTTAAAACAAAAATGGCGTGGCGACTCCGTTCTTTTTTCCGGATTTTATTTGGTTTTTTCAAAGAAACGCAAAAAATCGAATTTTTCCCGCGAATGGCACATCATCACAGTGGCGACTCCTCTGGGAATTTAAGCTTTTTCTAAAAAAAAATGATATTTGGTATATTGGTGGAAACCATTAAACTTCCCGTTACCGCCTCCTAACACGAGTCGGGGATAAATTGTGGTTTAACAATCCCACGTACCGGTATCACCGTTTTCAAAAAAAAAAAGAGAAAAAGCTTTGAGAGTCAAGCTTCCGTCCCGCTTTGAAAATCATTTGTGTGTGTGTGTTGATTTTTGCACATTTTTCGTGTTGTTTTGGCCGCCTCGGAAAAAGTCAAAATTTTGACCTGTCGGAATCATGTCCCTAACCGTCGGAATTTTCGTTCTTACGTGCTTATGTGTTCATTAAATTTCAAAAAAATTTCAAAAAAAGGATTTTCAAAAAAGAAAATTTTCAAAAAAATCATGCATCATATTTTTAAGACACATAAAAAAATTTCTATTTTACTCGTAAAAGAATATAGACCGCTTGCACACTACGCGCACGTGACCGTACATTGCACACTACGTCCCTAACCCGGGAAATCCTTGTCGCGGTCCGTTTGGTCTTATTACGCCTCTCGAACGAGCACAGACTACCCAAACATCCCATGGAGCCTCGTGTCGACCATGCACTTGTCCGTGACACACTTTGTCCGAGACCCGGTTGGTTTTTAGTCCGGTCTCGTGTCATGCCCCGTCTGTGTATAGACCTTTCCTTTCAAGCCTTTGTCGGCATACCGACTCAATATCTTTCGGGACCCTAATCGCCGAAGTTCTCGCCGGTTTTCCGCCGCAGACTTTGACCAAGATATTGACCGGCGCCTGACTTCGGCTCGATCGGCACAAATTATACACCGACTCCCAAAGATTTGACACCGAGTCATCAAGGATTAATGATTATTCCATGCCTAATTACGGCTTAACCGACGACAAGTCAAGATCAATTGTGGACGCTTATCGCCCAAATCATGCCGACTTTTCGTCGAGCTCCTGACATGATCTTGACTTTTGACGTCGCCTTTGTCCGTAATTTACATCGAATGCTCGTTAAGACTCGATTACCCGCCGTACTTTTAGGATCGTTTTTCTTCGGTCGGTGGGACCCGCTTGCCCTATAGGACCCTCGCCCGGGGCTGTCCACCCTGGGAGGCCGAAATACAGGTGGAATACGAGGGGCTTATAGACGTAGTGACGGGGCCCACTGATCCAAGATCCAGAATAGTTTGCGAAAAAGAAGAGCAATCTTTTCCAACCGACTAGGTTAATAAAGCATGTTTTAAGTAAACGTGAACAAATAATTGCATGTTGCATGAGCCTAAAGCCCAAACACCTACCCTCCTTCCATTCCTGCACATCTCGAACCTTCGTGCCTTTTCCCCCGCAGCCTCCGCACAAAGCTTGGTTTCTGCACCGGTCATCGTTTGATTAGTTGGGAAGAGTCAATCGCGCGCCATCGCCTTCGCCGCTTGTTCCGACTCCGGGGTTTCGTAATGTCCGCATCGCCCGGTAATGATGGGGATAACATCACTCCGCCTCCCGGACCCTCGCAGCAACAAGGGAATCCGCTAGCATAACGTATGAGGTTACGACAGAAGCACGCCTAAACAGCCTTATGGAGGCTATTAAGAGCCACGGTCCGGCCGCGCCTCAATCCCGATGGCACCTTCACCGTGGAAGAAGACGAGGATGCCAACCCCACTCTCGCCGCCCGACTACACCAGATGCCGCCACCCACCTCCTATGGTGCCACTACCGTAACCCATGCTCCTCGTCGGTCGCCCACTCCCCAACCACGGCACCACTGAATCCATGCACTGACGGCACAAAACCGCCGTAGCCCCTCGGTGGGGGACAAAGCCGGCACGAATGTCTTCTCATGGTTGGGGCTATCTCGGAATGCCACAACTAATCGGGATCCCGCCACGCTTGGAACCGATCAATCCGGCCTTCGCAAAGAATCAAAGTGGCCACAATAAACCGCTCGTAATGCCGCCACAACTTGGTTCTCGGGCCACGCCAGAGCCCTCCTCGTAATAGTACTAGTTCACCGCTCCTCACACAAATCCATTCCTCACTCGTACTTCTATGGGTTACCAAGCCTCCATCCCTGTCATCCGAATCACCAGACCGCAGCACTCTGGTTATACACCATCGCCGCCCGGCCATGCACTAACAAGCGGTCGGGGACAAAGAGCTCCGCACCCAAGCCTACTTACGGGCCCCACTGAAATCCAAGTTATCCGGCTACATCGGAGCCGCCACCACCTACTTTGCCGCTGAAAATCCACAAGCAAGCCGCAAGGTTCTATCCCTTCGCCCAAGCTCCTACTCATGCTCCCTGTAGTAACTCACCCCGTGACAAGTTTTCACCTACGTCCCCGGATCGGCCGTTCCTCCACCCGCCCCGCCTCCAAAGTGGTAGCTCCTCTCTAGCTCACCACTAGCTCGAATGCCATGGTTCCACCACAAGACCCTCATCCGGCCCGGTTCATGGAACAACACAAGGAAATGAAAGCGCAGATCGCCGAACCGACCGCCAAGAAGCCCGCCTTCCGGCCTACGCACTTACTCCATTGTTCCTCCGCCCCCACAAATTCGTGATGCCTAATCTGGATCTCTTTGATGGGACCGCATGCCCGAAACCCATTTGGACACATATACCTTGGCGATGAAGGCCAAAGGATGCACCAATCGCCAGCTTGGCCGATTATTTCGGCCATCTTTGAAGTCCAATGCCTTAAAGTGGTTCTTCCGTTTGAAACCCGAAGCCGTGGCTACATGGGACCAGATTACCAATGCCTTCACAGAAATATAAGGCCAACTTGGAGTGGGAAACAAATAGAGTTGACCTACAAACAACAAGCAGTGCCCCTAATGAGAATGTTGGGGACTTCTACAAGCGGTGGAATCTCGAAACTCGTGAAATGGCCATCCCTCCTTCCGAAGAGGAACAACCGGACATCTTCCGGCTCATGCTTGAAACCACATCTCGAGAGCCTCCCTCGCCTACTTCCCATACTCGCACTTACGGGCTATGGTTAACTCTGCAGCCTAAGTTTGAAAAGGCCTACACCAAGAACCTGGCTGCAAGGCTCAAGCCATGTATATCGAGCTCCTCCTTCAAACACTGCCTCAAGCTTCCCGCCAAAGGCAAAGAAATGATTAACTATGCGGGACAGAATGTAATAACACAACTCCTTTTGCTCCTGTAGAAAACCACAAATGAGCCTGCACCACGGGTCATGAATCTCGAAAACTTTGGAATGCCTCTCGAATGACATCTTTAGGGGACTGTGAAGGAAGGCTTGCTTCGGCCTGAGAATTTCCAACCCAGAATCCGAATGCTCCCGTGGATACTACAAAGTATTGTGCTTTTCATCAAGCTCACGGACACCGACTAACAACCGCTTACTCAAAAAGGCAATCCAGGCTAATAGAGCAAGGAAAGTTGGAAGGCCCCGAAGGACCTAATACGCCAAAAATCCTCTCGCCAAGGAACCATAATCGTGTGAATATGATTGAATGCGGAGAATCTTCGCATGCCTGTGAAGATGATGAAGGTCCCCAAATACCCGTGGCCAACCTCGTCGAGGATCCCGAACTGATTCCCCTCGCCTTGAGGATATCGAACGAATCAACCCATCTTGGTCTCATGTCGAGACTCCTTGCAAGAATACGAGGCCCGCTATTTCTCGGATGAAGGGAAGGCCAATACCGAAGAGCCGGGGCCGTTCCTGGTCAAAACATGAGAGGACCATTTACACAAGATGGTTAGAACAATCGAGAAGAATTGAACAAGAAAGCTTCCGCGGGCGCTCAGACTGGGCTTATCAAAGAAAGAGGCCGAAGAGCATCTCGGAGCTAATACACTTCGCAACCGGCTATTGGAGAAGTCGAATACGATCCCGAAGGCAAGAAATCAAGAATCGAGGAGGAAAATCCTTCACATTCTCGCTCGGTGTCAAATACGTGCCACCCCCTCTCACTCTTCCCCGCAGCTGGGAGGAGAAGCCGAGTCACAATTGCCACTTCCCGGAATGGGAGCATATGACAATTTCTCGCGGCTACACGCACCCATATTCCCCCCTAACGGGTTTGACCGGCTGTTCCCTCTCCGCCGAAATCCCGGTAGTATGGGAAGAAGATTCCGATGACAAATGAACGATGATGATGACGAGAGTGAAGAGTCAAATGAGGCCCCCGTGATCCGAAAACAACAATTTGGAACAATCATGCCGAAATGAGCCCACGGGAGCCAGCACAATGGCTGTTGTCAACAAGTGACGATGAGGGACCACCGAAAATGCAAGTCAAATGCCTTCAGGGTGGGACCCCAAGAACCGCACTCGTGAAGATGCACATGCGGTCAATGTCCTGATACTTCAGAGGATGAGGGACAAGAAAGCCCGCGCCTGCATCCGCACATATCTCGAAATCCTAGAACACAACGTTCCTTATAAGAACTCCGACCGGTGAATGGAAAGGGTTCATTGAAGCACCGATCGAGAATGGAGGGTTTCACCACCGAAGATGAAGAATTCATAAACGTTATCGGATCTTTTTCTTTCTTTCCCCGAGAACGGATGGCATAACAAACCGTAAGGGTCACAACCTGCCGCTGAGCGCAGCGAAAAGTGCTCGCAATCACCGAAAAGTGTTATTGATCTCGAACGTCTCCCCAGCCGCCTTCATACCTATGAATCCACATGACGCCTTCCTAATTGCTCAGCGTTCGACAATGGACCCCTGGTGCTCCTTATTTGGACACGCATCTATCGAGCCGCTACAAACTCCGAAGGGGGAACGTTGCCTATCCTTCACTTGTGGCTGCCCTACTTGCAAGATTGAAAGAAAAGGATATACGATGAAATGGAGGCCGATAGCCATAACTCGTAAGCCATCCAGTGGGATGAGATCGAAAGCCCCCGAGCCCCGACAATAGCGACTCTTGTTGCATGATAACTATGAGCAAGGCAAAGCCACGAGAGTGAATCGGAGGACGCCCTAGCTCGCGTGCCATCCAAGGGGCAACAACACAACCCCAAACTCAAAAGCCCGTGACTTGGGAAGCAAGCATAAGGTGGCCGCCAGAAGGAGCGCACAGCCTCGCCCTCACCGTTGCTAGACTCCGCTCAGAACCAAAGGGCCAATAGCCAAAAAGGCTCCCCGTCGACCTTAGCAAAGATTGAAGAAATCCACCAAGAGACGATCGATGAGGAAGTTAACCTGTTGACCCGATCCGACAGATCTTCCAAGGAAATCCCAAGGCGTATAAGAAGGCCACGTACTGGCACCGAAAGAAGATCGCCACCCCTATGCTAAGACAACAAACTCCTGCACTCGAAAAGAGGATCCCGTGCTCACCTGGGCTGAATCGGACACATGCCAACATTTCCTCTCGGTCTCTACTCACTTCGTCCTATCCCCATAAGCCGAAGCCGGAAGAAAGCCCGGCTCGCACTCTAGTGCCTATTGATGCTACTCCCGATGACGTGGTACAACTAATTGGAAACATCCATTACGGGAATATAATCACTTTCACGCATCTCGACCTCCCTCAATTTGGGGCCGATCATAACGAGCCTCTCTTCATCACACCCGCTTGGATGAACGACGCCTCCTCGGGTCCCGGTTGATAACGGGTCCGAATGAACATTCTTCCCAAGAAAGATCATGAGCCCGCTTGATATCAAGACTACAGACTTGAAGCCTTCCTTCCCTCACACCAAAGCTTACGACTCGACATCTCGAGCAGCCCTGAGTCGCTACCTTGGACCTCTCGGTTTCGACAGTAAATTGATACCTGTGGAATTCCGTGTTATTGACATCCCGATTACTTTTAATGCCTTATCGGGAAGACCTTGCACGCATCAGTCAAGTGGGGTCGCCTCAAGCCTCCACCAAGGTGTGAAATTCGCCTCGAATGGGGATTTGACAACCATTTACGGGGATTTAGTCACTTTAGAGGGCACAGATATACGGGCGGAATACCTATTCTCGAAATCAAACATGACGAGGAAGGTCTCATGCTAACGGGCTTCACGGCCGAGCCTCCCAAGGCCCAAGTGTGCAACATAGATCTGACGGTCACTGGGATAAAATCCCACCTGGTCTTGAAAATGATGAGAAAATGAGCTATCTACCCGGCCTCGGCCTGGGGAAGCACCAACAAGGAACTCACAAACTCATCGAGGTGAAAGGACGTAATACTCGCCACGGCCCTGGGATATGAGGCCTCCTCAATGACACCGCAAAAGGAAAAGATTTGAAGCCGCCACAGAAGGGTCCCGGCCGACGACCCTAAATCTCTCCCCTTCGCCCTAATTTGGCCGACTACTTTGTAAAGGGTCCCACACAACCCGGTAACATCACGCAGCCCACTCCTACGTAAGAATGGCTAAAGCTACAGATAGCCTCAACAAGTTCGTGGAGCCAAAGCCAACCCGTCCGTTGCAATGTTCCCGGACCTACCCAAGCTACCCGGGCTACCACTACCATGAAGAAGTGAGTACACCTTCAAAGGCGTGCCAAGCCTAGTGGAACAGCCGAGAAACTCACAACCACAATTCCTACCGCCCACGAAGGTCCGAAACCCGAATTCGAATTGACCGTGCCGAAAGCCAAAGCCACGTAGTCTTTTTCGTATGATTGGGATGGCCCCATCATGCAAAGCTTGTTCGGGAAGAGATCCAAAGCGATCTGATTGATTTCAGCTCGCCAAAGAAATGGTAGCGATGATCGAGGGAGACAAAGCCCCGAAAGTCAGTGAGGCCACCGACAAAGAATGCCGCTAAAGAATCGGGAAACTCTCTCGTGCCCGTCCGCGACCAAAGAAGAAATGATCACCAAGCCCGGATTGGTCCCCCATCCCTTTCAGTGTCAACCTAGGAAAAGTCCTCGAGTCTTTCATTGTTAAGGTCGAGTCTCTAGAGTCGTCCGACGCCTTACGCCCGAAGACTACGAGTCCGTAGCAAGCGCCGTATTCCTTTTCGTTTTCAATGAAATGACGAACCTTTCGAGTATCCCTCGATTGCCACTTTAACTAATGATGAATTAATTAATAAAAAAAATTTTTTAATAATAATTCATTAGATAAAGAAGCGTACACATTAAACAACAAAAAAAAAATCAAACAAAAAAAAAGAGGATCTTTAAGGTGTTGTCCGGAAAGAGGAAAATCGAGCCCAAGCCGCCGAAGAGATTTTGACGAGTGTGAATCTGGGAACCGCGGAAGAGCCTAAAGAGACGCAGATTGGTGATTTCTTCAAAGGAACCGGAAAGGATGCTCGCAAAATCCTACAAAATCCTCAACTCAAGGAAAGTAGCCCTCTTCATCAAAGAGAACATCATATGCAGATACTGGGTCACACCGAAATCATCTCGTATAATGGATCCCACTTCGAAGGGGAATGCGACAGTCGCCGCGTAATTCGAATAACCCGTCACAAGTCATCTCCTTACAGCCCCAAACCAACGGAGCCGTCGAAGCAAAGAAACAAGACTTTGGAAAACATTATCCGGAAAATGGCCGTCCAAGGCGTAGATTGGCCCGAGAAGCTACACTGCACTCGGGGCTATGTAACATCGCCGAACGGCAACCGGGGAAACACCGTTTGCCCTCACATACGGAATGGAAGCCGTACTCCCAATCGAGCTAGAGATCCCTCGCTCCGTATACCGCCGGAAAGCCAGATCAACGAGGTCGAATGGCTCCAAAGTCGCCATGATGAATTGGCCCTACTAGATGAACGCCGATTGAAAGCCATGGAACACATTCGCGCCTACCAAGGAAGAATGGCCAGAGCCTTCGACAAGAAAGTAAAACATCGGGAGATCCGAGAAGGTGATCTCGTTTTGAAAGAAAAGCCCCCACCCGTGTCAACCCCTCGGCAAATGGGAGCCTCGTATGGGTCGGGCCATACGTCGTCCGTAAGATCTTCTCCTGAGGAGCCATGCAACTTGGGTGCACTCGACGGAAATCCCTTTGTACACCCAAAGTGAATGGTGACAAGCCGCGCGTATACTACGCGTAAAAAAAAAAAAAAAAAAAAAAAAAAAAAGAGTGCTAAAAGAGTAATACCCAACTAGGTTGAAAACCCGAAAAGGGCGGCCTAGGTAAAAAACAGGGTTGCACCAAAAAACAAAAAACAAAAAAAAAAAACACAAAAACAAAAAAAAAAAAAAAAAAAAAAAAATCGTTGAACTACGAAGACCCGAGCTCCTCAAAATGAGGGGAACGTAGGGCAAATGGAAACGGTTCGGTCTAAAACACAAATAAAAGTCATACTTTGACATCAATACAACCGATCGTACCATGAAAGCGTCTCGAAAACTCAAGCAATTCAAATATTCATTACAAGTTAAAAACTTTTTGATGAGTCTAAGCCCGATTCATTCCTACAACCGGCAACCCGCTAAAAGAAATTAAGATACATAATCAAACTAATGTGTCTCGCCATGACAAGAAAGGGATACTCGGAAACCTCGTAGTCACTCCATGCCACTCGAACCGGCCTCTCCCCTCTTCTTCCCCTTCGAGTCTTCTTCTTCGAACCGAAAAATGTCGGCCTTCCTCCTACCAAGCTCGGTATAGGAACAGATCTATCAAACCAGCCTCCGTCAGTGGCCTTAGTAGCCCTAGCGTCATCTCTCATCTCCCGTAGCCTAGCCGGTAGCATAGGAGCCCTCCTCTCCCGTCTTCGACGTAAGCCTCATAGTCGGTCCGCGCCGTCTCCGCTCCCGTCATGAGGGTTGGCCCTCGCCTCGGCCCTCCTCCTCTCGGAAACCGCCGTCCTCCGCACTCCACAATGGCCTCACGCCGCCTCAAAATAGCCATCTCGAGTCTCTCCTAAATGCCTCTCGTACCAATCCAGTACCAAGTGGTCGTGAACACAGTCTCTGACGCCCGAGAATAACCCGAGGAGGAAAGGCGTCATACCTCCATGCTCGGGAAAGAAATGGAAACACCGAGGGATCATCCATAGAAACAGGAGCCACCACCCCGATGGCTATATCATCAAAGTTCTCCAAAGGAACCTCGCTCCAAGCCGAACCGTCTCGTAACCAAGGACGGAATATAGAAGCCGGACCGAGAAAGCCCCTAAGCATGACCACACGAGACCCGTCCCCGAAGCACTCGCGAGTCTCCACCCGCCAACAAGGCACTCGACCATCTCGATATCTTCTCGTCCGGGCGACCAGCCATCCAACGCTCCCATGAGCCCCGATCATCGAAATCCACAAAGAACCCCCTCCCGGCAAATGTCCAAGGCTTGATCATGTCGGGAGTTTCCCGAAGAATCCCCAAACGCTCCATCGCCCACAGTGGTCAAGAGGAACGGGCCGCCCTCGTGCATATACCGCTTCCCCTAGCCAAAGCCTATCGAGAGCATGGAAAGTCTCCCCCAGATCAAAGGTACAACATCTCTCGCCAAGCGACAATGAACGACTACATCCAAAGAGACCGATGGCGCATCCCAAAAGAATAGACCATAAACAGTGGTCCCGAACATGCAAAGTGCAAAGGCATCCCAATAGGCATCGTCGAGCAAGCCTAAGCCCCTAAATCTATCGTGGAGACCGGAAATATCAAAATGATCGGGACCACGGATCATACCTTGCGCTTCCTCCGTGGAAAGATGAAGGAGGACGCACACTGTCAACGAAAGAAGCCCTCCGGCAAAGGAACCGCTTATCTCTTCCACCTCCGACCACCAAGCAAGGCCCGAAATTCTTCGACGGTTGGGACCATCTCGTTGTAAGAAAGGCAAAAGACATGCCTCCTAGTGTCCCAAAATGAGGAAGAAGCCCTCAAAAGACCGTAATCCGGAATCAATTCCTTGAGAGACCATAAGCACTTCACCTTATACATTTCTTCAAAGAAGGACCTCCTCTCATGCATAATCTCCTGACCAATCCTTGAACTTGTTGAAGAATGACATTTGGGATTCTTGGGACAATTTTGATGGAGCTTTTCTAAGGTTTTCCATGGATTTTCTCTTTTTCTCCCCGAAAATGGCTGTTTGGACTGGAGGTTGAAGAGGATATTTGAATTTGAAATAAAGTGAGACCAGATCTGAAGCAAAATTAAAGGACAATGTCGATGCAGACTCCTCCGCGCGGATATGTTTGCTTTCCATCGAAAAATCTCGCAACCCAAGCCGCTACACCAAAAGAGGAATATTCCGTCCCTGCTGCTCTAACCCGTGCAAAAACCTCCCCAAACCACCCATATACCAAACACTAACACCCTTGCCAAAAGAGAAAAGAACCAAGGCTCATGCAACATTGCATTCATACTGCATTGCATTCATAAAATAAAATCCTAAATTATTACATTCCAAAAAAAAAGGAAAAAAAAAAGAGTGTGCATAAAAAAAAACAAACAAACATCAATAATCCTAAAATTATTACATCCCAAAAAAAAAAAACAAAAGAAAAGAGAAAAGAGCAAAAAAATGTGTGCATAAGCCGTACAAATCTCAATCCCATTCATAAATCTCAAAATCTCGAAAATCGTGGGGTAATCAATCGTAATCCCTAGCGCCCGACGTCCGTCCCCGGCCCTCTTGCGACTCGGGCCCGCCTCCTCAGAGCCCCGAAGATCTCGGCTCGTAATCGTCCTCGTCTCCGCAAAGAGGCTCGTCAGACCAACCGGCACGCCCGATAGGGCAAGCCAAGATCTCGCGAAAAATCATATCCGAAGGTGAAGGCGTCGGACTCCCGGACGTACGAAGACGACTCCACCATGCCGCCACGTGTCCCCGCCCGTGTGGATCCCCGAGAATGACGTGATCCGAAGGCGCACCGCGCTGGGATCAATGAGAGGAGACAGAGGAGTCTCGAAGAAGTCTCGAACGAATAGGGAAGCCTCCCGCCCGATGTGCGCGCCGCCGTGGTCGCCGCTCTAGCCTCGAGGAGCCCCGCAAGCGACCATCCTCCCGATGAATCTCTTAGCTCCGATCACTTGCTTCGTCGCCTTCTCGACGACCACCTCCGAAAACCGCACAAAAGCAAAAGCGTCGAAACAGCTTGAAGCGAGAAATGATGACAGAAAGAAAAGAAAAGACAAAAGTAAAAAAGAGAAAGAGAAGCCATACCTTCATACCCTGACGAGGCCGGAAAGCTCGTGGAAGCCGCTCAGCCGAGGGATCCGCACCCTCAATCGGACCCCATCCTCGATATATGAAAAATCCGTCCGAGGGTACCGCGGATCCCAAGCCCCTCTCTATCCGTAACCCGGGCATCCTCGCCTCCTCAAAACAAATACGGGGTACGGCTCAATCGCCACAAATGCCGAGAAGTGCCGGCCGGCTGCAGAATCATCCCAGTCACGATCCGTCACTCGGGTGCATCATATCGGCGGAGGCTCCACCGGTGTCCTCAAAGGCGAGTTCACGCCATGCCGGCGCGTCACCCTCTCTCCCGCATAATAGGCATCGCAGGTCGACCTCTCGTAATCCTCCGCCGCACGTCCAAATCTCGCCCTTCACCGCGCCACCTCGAAACGATCCTGTGGATAAAATATCATCCTCTCATCCGTCTCGCCCTCCGTCAAAGGAAGGCAATCCGCGTATTCGAGAGTCGTACGCCCCGGAGCTTATCTTCTCCCGGCATGCTTGGACCAAGAGCGCATGGCCGGATACGCCCGACGTACTCCGCCGGCCAAGCCGCCACATCGTGACGTGGAAAACTCCAACGCCCATACCGCGAAAGGTAAAAATCCAATCAATCCAAAGGCAAAAGAAAAGTGTGTGCTCAAGAAAAAGAAAGGGAAAGCAAAAAGAGAGCTTATACCTCCAGTGGCAAACTCAAAGCAAGATAAGGAGCTCACAGCCTCTTCCTGGCCGTACCTATCGAGAGCAAAGTAAAGCTCGCCAAATTTCCGGCTTCTCCTCAGAGACGTCTCCACCATCTCCATGTCCTCCAAGGACCTCAAGAAGGCAAAGACCGCCGTCCCCTCAAGATGTCCAAAAAGGGTGCTCGAAAAGCAAACCACAAGAAGGCCCCGGCAATCTGATCGGCGCCTATCCTCTCCTCCCCAGCCTCGTAACTCACAATGGTCTCCACAATCTTCCCGTAGACCACGGCATACCCATCCCCATCCCCTTTTGGGAATAGGGAAAATCCCGTAAGAGCTCGCAGATCCGCATCGCCGTAGCCATCCCGCCACTCAATGCCGCGTCCATTAAAGGACAAACCCGTGATCGCAAAGCATAGTCGAAGGCGTAACCGTAGCCTCGCCCAAAAGAAGTGAAACGTGTGGGTCGCATCCCACCAATGCCGCGCCAAAGCAAACATCGTGCCCTTGCTCTTAGGGAACTTGACCAATCCCCTCAAGCACTCAACAAACTCCCAAAGCCCGGTCTCAACAACAATCCGTCTCTGACTCCCAAAGCTCCTCGGCCCGCATTCGAAGCCGGTCCCACATGTCAACTACAGACTCCACCGATCCTCGAGTCTTCATCTTGTTCAGCTGCTCCGTAACGTAGTTGTTTCCACCCTGCAATAAAACAAAAAAAAGAGAAAATGTCAAAAAAAAAATTGCATTTGCATTTGCACAAAAAAGAGCATACATATGCATCATGAAAATTTCAAAGAAAATTCGACAAAGATAACAAAGATACAATGAGCATAGCCCCATTTTTCTCACACAAAAGACAAGCAAAGAAATCCCAATCAACATTCATAAAAAAAAAAAAATTCATACAAAGAGTCAACGGAAGTAAAAGCTCCGTCCCATTTTCAAAAAAAAAAGGTTCCAATGCATGCATGCATATCATTCAAAAAAAAAAAAAAAAAAAAAAAAAAAAAGGTGCATTCGTAACATGCATATCATCCGTCATTTCAAAAAAAAAAAATAAAAAAATCCTACATTCATACATTCACACAGGAGTCAACGGAAAGCAAAAACTCCGCCCCATTTTCATAAAATAACATGCATTCCTACGGAAGTAAAAAACTCCGTCCCGTTTTCACAAAATAACATGCATTCAATCCACGGGAGGAAAAATCCGTCCCACTTTTCAAAAAAAAAAAATCCTAAACATACATACATCTCATGTTGGCAAAATGCCAATTCTTTTCTCAAAGCAAAATGCACATTTTGGAACACCAACAAATTCATTGCAACATGCATATCATCAAAAATCAATATTCAAAAAAAAAAATCAATCAAATTTTCATCCATAATTTTCGGATACTAAAAAAAAAATGGTGAAAATACCAATTCTTCTTCCCAAACAAAATGCACATTTTGGGTTACTCATATACTCATAACATGCAAAGCATCAAAATCAAGATTCAAAGCCAAGAACATCAATCATTCGAATTTTCAAAAAAAAAAATTTTCAAAAATCACCCAAAATTCAATCTCAAGCAAGAAATCAACAAAGGGAATGAAAAGATTCGAAGTATACCGTTCGGAGACTCGGATCGTAAGCCCAATGTTGCCAAGCATCGAGGTAGGGCTCCTCCGCACCGATTGCGAAAGAAAGTATAGTGCCTCCTCATCCTGGGACGAGCTCCAATCGTCTCTCCGCTACCGAGCCACGCCCTTGGCCTTGAAAAGCACCTTCCCCGTGTTCCATTGCTCAAAATCGAAGAAATCGGAAGATTTTTGAAGCTTTTGGACAACAATGGCGGCTTGGGGCGATTTTCTCTCTCTCTCTCTCTCTCTCGCAATTCTCTGTAAAACGAATGGGAAGAAGAAGGGGCGGCCCTCATTTAAAACCCTCTGAACACGCTCCTATCCGCGGATAGGATTGTCGAGTCAAAATGACCCTTTTGCTCTTTAAAAATCAGGACTCATAGCTCCTCGAACTTGACAGAGTTAACCAAAGTTAACCAAAGTCAGCCCCTTGTCAAGAAAATTACCCCCATCAGTAAAACGTAAGTCCGATCTCCCCGAGAAAGATAACGGGATCCCGTATCTTTCATCAAAATCATTCCCCGGCAGTAAAACGTAAGTCCGATCTCCCCGAGAAAGATAACGGGATCCCGTATCTTTCATCAAAATCATTCCTAGCCAAACGTAAGATCGATTTCCCGAGAAAGATAACGAGATCCCGTATCTTTCATCAAAATCACCAACTGTGGCCAAACGTAAGACCGATTTCCCGAGAAAGATAACGAGATCCCGTATCTTTCATCAAAATCACCAACGGCAAGCCAAACGTAAGACCGATTTCCCAGAAAGATAACGAGATCCCGTATCTTTCATCAAAATTACCAACGGCGGAGTCAAACGTAAGACCGATTCTCCCCGAGAAAGATAACGAGATCCCGTATCTTTCATCAAAATCATCAAACGGCAGTCAAACGTAAGACCGATTCTCCCGAGAAAGATAACGAGATCCCGTATCTTTCATCAAAATCATCAAACGGCAAGCCAAACGTAAGACCGATTCTCCCCGAGAAAGATAACGAGATCCCGTATCTTTCATCAAAATCTCCACAACTCGCAATAAACTTAAGACCGATTTCCCGAGAAAGATAACGAGATCCCGTATCTTTCATCAAAATCATCCCCGGCACAAACGTAAGACCGATTTCCCCGAGAAAGATAACGAGATCCCGTATCTTTCATCAAAATCTTTCCGACGAGCCAAACGTAAGACCGATTTCCCGCACGAATACGTCCGATTTTCCCCAAGAAAGGCTAACAAAATCCCCAAAGAAAGTTAACGGAATCCCAAAAGCCAACGAAATCTCGAGTAAATCTCGAACTACGAAAGGGCTTCGATTCCCACTAGGGATACGTAGGTAGCCTATCACTAGGTCCTCGACCAAAACGGTCACCTTCTTCGGCACAGACAAAGTCCACCGAAAGGCCATTTCATCAAGGTTCAAATCAAGGTTCGAGGCACCTAAAACGTCAAGGTCGAGGCACCTAAAAGCCATCATCTCTAAGGTTCGAGGCACCTAAAACGCCATCATCAAGGTCCGAGGCACCTAAAACGCCATCTCCAAGGTTCGAGGCACCTAAAACGCCATCTCCAAGGTCCGAGGCACCTAAAATGCCATCTCCAAGGTTTGAGACACCTAAGACGCTATCACTAGGAAAGCGATAAATCGCAATCATCCCCAGCAGAGCGGATAGACATTAGACCGAAAATGGTCATTCCTATCCCCAGCAGAGCGGATAGCCATCCGACCGAAAATGGTCATCTCTTATCCCCAGCAGAGTTTATCTCCAGCAACCGATTGCAGAACTCGCTCATCAGGTTCGAGGCACCTAAAACGCCATCATCTCTAGGGTCAAAGACCCGAACTACGACTGGCTTGATTCCCATTCGGGATACGTAGGTAGCCTATTAAATAGGTTCAGCCACCCGATCACTCTATCATCCCGCCAAATATGGAGCCTTACTCTTATCGACGACCCCGCTTCCTTCGAAAGCGCCTTCGCCGAGGGGCTACTGTAAGTGCTCCAATTTGAGCTTGTTAGAATTTTCGTTAGAAAATTAACGAAAGTTATAACATTTCTAACAATTCCTAACATTCCTAACATTTCTAACAAAGTGAGGGCAAAATGGGCATTGTTATTTAAGGATAAACCAAGGAAAAGAATCAAAAAAGTGAAAGAAATGGTCAAAAACCAAAAATAGAAATGGCTGGAACATAATCTGGTCATTTAATTTGAATTTTAAAAAGATTATTCCTTGTGTCCAAAGCCCGAAGCAAAGATTTAATGAACAGTGCACGCGACTGATCCCATCCGCGCGGACATCTTTGTCATTTCCAGAGGGCTATAAATTGAGCCCTCCACTCACAAAAATAAGGAGGAACAAGAGCACAATTCACGTATTTATGAATATACTCGAGAAAACAAGTGAGAATTCTATAAGAATTGTCACCATTTTCTCTTGAATCTTCCCAACTTTCACTCACTCAAATCAAACCCAAACACTCTTACATTCAAAGCCTCAAACACTCACACATTCAAGCCAAAGCCCCAAAATACAAAGAAGATAGGTATAACCTCCCTCTTCTTACCCTAAATCTCTCATCCATGCATGCATCTTCAAACTACAAAATGTAGTTCATTCATCTTCTTGTCTTAAGATCCAAGAAGATCACCATGGAAGTTTATCTCCATGGATGATCTTCTACAAGGATCAACATTATTTTCAAGTTCTCTTACTTTCTTGCAAAGAAAACACATTTTCAAAACCCTAAAAAACATTTTCAAGCATCAAATCTCATTTTCAAAGGATAAAATTCCCCTTCCCAAGCAAATGACGTGCTTAGTCCTAATGTACCCCAAGGATGGTTTGGTATAGTTGATTCACCACTAAAATGTCAAGTGATCACTAACCAAAACCTAGGGAAATGGGGACAAGCATGGATGCAAAACCCCTCTTAAAATCATATTTTCTTTCTTGAGAAGTTGCTGTTCAGTAGCAATTTTCCAAGATCCCAGTCCATTGTCTTAATTTTTGGACACAGATAAACTTGGAATTTGGTGTTTACTACAAAACATTTTTTGTAGCCAACATCCAGAGATTTCCAGACATATTTTTACTTTATTTTTTTGTTGAGTAAAAATCTCTTTTTCAAATTTTCTTTGAGAGGCTAGTTCATCAGCTTCTGGAAATCCAGATTGCATATCTGAGATTTCCAGAAGGTTTTGACCCCTCAAATCTTCTCCAAAATCGAAAATTCCTTCGTACAAATCTTATTTAAGGTGTCTGGAATAACTTTCATTCTCTGAGTTTATCCAAATTATGAAGTTTTAAGACCCTTGAATCCATTTCAAAATCAAAGGTCCACTGCCTTTTTCATTCTGGCAGAAGTGACTCTCAACTTCAAAAGGTCTTTTGAGTACCAAATCTCAATCCAAAAATCTTCCAAAAAATCATGGGATCAGTTTAAAGTCTTAAAAAGATATCCCAATTTTTACTTTTCTTAGTTTCAAATTATTTTGGCCAAAACACACACACACACACACACAAATGATTTTCAGCTTGGAAGACTCGTTTTACGAGGCATTCCGGGTGCACACTAACGTCCTTCCCGGCGTGTAACATGACCTCCGAACCCAAAATCTTTAATCTCGGGCATTTTTCAAAGTTTTGGCCCTTAAAACAAAAATGGCGTGGCGACTCCGTTCTTTTTCCGGGTTTTATTTGGTTTTTTCAAAGAAACGCAAAAATCGAATTTTTCCCGCGAAATTTGGCGACACATCATCACACCCCCCACCCCACCCCCACGAATTTTTTTTTTTTTTCCTAGCCCCCATCCCATACCCCCCACCCCCCACCCCCCACGAAATTTTTTTTTCTACCTACCCCCCATTCAACCCTGCCCAGCCCTACCCCCCACCCCCCCACTCCCACAAATTTTTTTTTTCTGCCTACCCCCCCATCCAGCCCTGCCCTAACCCCCCACCCCACCCACCCCCACAAAATTTTTTCCGCCTACACCCCCATCCAATCGCCCTAACCCCCCACCCTCACCCCACCCCCACCCCCCCACCCCCCCCACTCCCATGAATTTTTTTTTCGCCTACCCCCCCCATCCACCCTTTATCCCCCCCCCACCACTCCACCCAAAAATTTTTTTTTTTTAAAAAAGGGTAAATTGGTCATTTTATATGCTTTCATTCCATTCCTATAATTTGTATTTTCAAACCAAACATGATTTGCCAAGGAATTGAATGACAATTTCATTCCATTCCGTGCCAACCAAACGGAGGGGTTTGACCAGTTTTTTTCCATTCCAATTCCTTAAGGATTTCAATTCCATTGACCATTCCATTCCTTCACTTTTTTTCCACCGAACCAAACGACCCCTTTTACTGTTATGGTCTTCAGAATGTTGCTATACAGAAGTGGACCCATCAATTTAAGGAGTAAACTGTCAAGGATAAATTGGTAAATTGACATTCCTGAAGACAAATGCTTACAAAGTGGACACAACTGTTTTCGACCCAATTGAACGCCCAAAATGGAAGTCTTTTTTGCAAAAAAACTGTCCCTAAACGCTTTTTTTACAAAAAAAAATATTCACTATTCATTTTATTATCGTAACCAAACGTTTAGAAAGTGGATAACAAGAACATATATGGATCGTTGCCGTTAAAATGAATAAAAAGCGCACTTTTCAGAGTGTCCCTTGTAGGGAGTAGTTGTTGTGAGATACTTGGATCAGATTGTTGAAGTCACAATAAAGTTGAATGTAAAAGCTTTTAGAGTTGCACTTTTCTGTGTGGGGTGTGCCGACTGAAGGGGGGAGTGTTATGTCATTTACCCGTTATGGCTCTCAAGCAGTAAGGAAGTGATGATGGAATATTTTGTTTGAACATTTTATCTCTCAAACAAGACAAAGAATAGAAACAACACATGTCTCTTGCTTATCTTTGTTCCCCTATATTCATTTCAGGTGCAGAATAAATCTCAATTTGAACAGGTCCCTTTTGGAGTTAGTGTAGCGACAGATCCCATGGCTTTGCGTCGAGGAGGGAAGAAACTACCTATGGATGATGTCTGCTATTACCAGTGGCCTCTTCCTGGGATTGACGAAGTACCACAGTTGTTTGAGACTTTATTTCAGAGAGCTTATCCTCTTTACTTAAGAGCTTGTCGAACGTATTCAAGAGCGTATTCAAAATGTTCATGTATTTCCCGAAGAGTTTGAGCCTGTTTGGCCAGCATGCTTCTGTAGAGCGTATTCAAGAGCTTGTTGAGATTATCGAAGGACAGGCTGATCTAGATGCTCTCCTCAGCTCGCTCAGTTTACCATTTGCAGTTGAAACCACTGCTTGTTTTTTTTTTTTGTTATCTTTCACTTGTTGATTCATATAAATTGGGAGAACAAATATCTTTTAACTCTTGTTATTAGTTTATAACTTTTTTGGATGATTGTAAGAATTATTGTTGTGTAATAAATGAAATGTTGATTATTATTGTTGAATGGAATGATTGTTAGTTTCTATTAATTTTTATTTTTATATAATTTAAAATAGGTGCAGCAAGAAAAAAATGAAAATTAGCCCTCACTTGCATAGCGCTTACTAGCATAGCGCTTTTGTAAAATGCTATGTAAGTTGATTTCTAGAAAAATAAAAAAAGTGCTTAGATAGCGCTTTTCAAAAGCGCTATCTAAGTGCATGAGCTTATATAGCGCATAATAAGCGCTATACTAACTTGCATAGCGGTAGCTTAGATAGCGCTTATAAGCGCTATCTAAGCTAAAAAAAAAGCGCTATCTAAGCTCAAATCTGTACTAGTGCGGAAAATTATATTTCATTCTCGTATTTCAATAGTTTATTGATTCAACCAATTTGTTGGTATGATCAACTATGACAGACACGTGGCTATGATTCAAAACCAGAAGGTCAAAATATTATACTCCCTCCGTCCCGAAATGAATGCCAAAAAAATTCAAATTTTTCTTCATCTCAGACCACGTGCAATGGTGAGCGAATTTTCGCTCAGACCCCTGAGCGAAATCATGTGCGAACCCAAAATGGATTAAACAATTATTTTTTAATTTTGATTCACCCCAAACGACGTCGTTTATGCAATATATCAAAAAAATTCATAATTTTTTCAGCCTATAAATAGAGCCTAATATTGTATAGGTTATTCACATCTCTTCTTCCCTACTTTCTCTCTTTAAGCTTAAGTTAAAAAAAAAAACCCTTTGAGTTTTTGATTATGGATAATTACGGAAACAATTCCGGATATGATTCTAATCAAGCTTGGCTCGAAGAAATGTTGGTTACTGATCCAAATTTCACAACAATTACTGTCAAAACAACTTCCAAAACTACTCCCAAAGCTCAAATCCTATCAACATCTCCCAAAACTCACCCCGTAATTTTAATTATCCGCTAAACACTCAAACATCTTATGGCTCGATGCCATTCCAAAGCTTCACTCCTGAGTCGCAGAACACTGAATTTGTTCCAGAGACACAAGAGGAAGATGAAGGAGGCGAAGAAGAAGATGAATTTGTACCAGAAAGGCAAAAAGAAGCTCCAAAAAGAAAAAAGAAACCATTGGCTGGAAATTCGCAAAGATGAAGCTCTCGTCAGTGCTTACATGAATACAAGCATTGATGCAATAATAGAAATTATGATTATACGAGATTGATATAGACAACTTGCATCATATTGCATGGAGTGAGGTAGTTCTTGGTAAGATAATGACAACTTGCATCATATTCGATTTTTTTTCTCAAATAATTCTATTTTAAAAATTTTAATCCCAAAATAACTCACTTTTGAAACTATTTCCCAAAATTACCACTTTTTGGGAACTCGCTACACCATGTAGCGAGTTCAACATGTTACCATTGAAACTCGCTACACCTTGTAGCGAGTTTAGTTTAATTAGGGTTTAGGGGAATGAATTAAAAAGTATAATTAATGAAGCAGAACTCGCTACATCATGTAGCGAGTTTGACCGGTCACACGGAACTCGTTACAGGTGTAGTGAGTTTAAGTTGACATTTTTCCAGATAAGGTTTTCACAGCCAGATTCATTCATTCTCTCATATTAAGAATACTTACTCTTCAAAACAAAAACTCAAATCTTCATATCATTTTATTTCGTCAGAATCGTTGAAGACCAAGAATCAAGGTAAATTAACATCATTTGAATCATTGTTTTCAGTTGTGTTTAAATATAAAATTTATGTTTTTAACTGTGTTTTAGTATATTATAGATATAAATGTTAGGATTTTGTTATATAGGTTTTAACACTTTTATTTATTTATTTATTTATTTTTAAAAGAAGGGGATCAACACATTTCACCGCTCCCCCCTTGATGCACTTCACAGAGGCGCCTAGCTATGCTAGGGAGGGCAATGTTATTCCCTCTAACCACTGGTGGGGGAATCAAACCCATGACCTCCAGGTTGGAAGCCATGAACTCTAACCATCAGGCTAAGACCCTGCGTGCGTAGGTTTTAACACTTTGATTTCGTAATGTAGGGTTAAAGATGAATGAGGTTTCAATCATACTCATGTGCTATTGGGGAGGTGATAATGAACAACCATATTGGGGAGGTGATAATGAACAACCATTTGATGGTCCTCATTTTCAAAAAGGTCCAAAATGTGTAATTAGGGCTAATTGTCGATGGAGATATAATGAGTTGATTGATGAATTATATAAGAAGATAGGCTTAGATCGGTCAAAATATAATTTGAAAGTCTTTTATAGATGTCCTCATACTTTTGATAGCGGGATTGGTGAGTACTTTCCTTTCTGTATTGAAGATGATGCGTGTATGAATATAATGTTCGATAATTTAGCAAAATTTGGGGGGATGTGTAATTTGCAGCTGTATGTCGTTGTCAAATTGATTGAAAATCGATGTTATTCAGAGTTTGAAACAATGCACACAAAGACCATTTATGGGTATTCACCAAGTTGTAACCTTGATACAAGGGTTGGTCCAAGTACAGAAACACTTGTATCAACCCAAACACCATATTATGATGATGGGGCATACAAAAATGATCATGTTAATGACGATAATTCTGAAGATGATATAGATTATGAAGAAGAAGAAGAAGACACTAATATAGATGCAATGCTAGACGATGATGATGATGATGAATATCAGGAGGGTAGTAGTAATTCTGATGTCAATTTGGGAGAGGGTGATAATGGGCCGATTGATGTAATCCCACCTGCACACAGAAAATCCAATATCAAATATATCAAAATGTAAAACCTGCAATATACCATAAACCTTTACAAATATGCCTTAAAAATCATACAAAAAATCAATAAATGTTTTCTTACATCTAAATGAAACAACCAATACCACAAAGTTTTATTACATTTAAAAAACAGTTCACATATTTCTCCTATCATACTTTTTGTCAGTCGGGGTGAACTTATTCGTCGGATGTCGCTCCCAAGATCCTCTTCTAATCAACTCCTCCCATTGAGCATGGGTAAGACGTACCCCACTAGATGAAGTCGCATTCGGATCAGAGAAGGGTGGAATATCCACTCGTGAGGATAATGAAGGAGGAACCCTAAAGCCACTTCCCGAATATACGAGCGTGTGGAAAGTCCAAGGTGGAGGGTCAACAAAATCATCATCTGAATTAATAACCCCACTCACCTGACTCGGGCCGTAGCGAGGGTAACCAGCTGGACATATACCCTCCTCAAACTCCAATCTAATCCTCTCCTCGTGCATTTCCACCTGAGTAGCTCCCCACTGTGATGGATAATCGAAGATTCCATCATACTGAGTCTCAGAATCTGGCTAGACGGCGGGCTCTGCTCGGACATCAGGCTCTGGCTCATCTGGCTCGTCTTGCAAGTCCATTTGTTGTTGTGGCTATGCATGACGACGTCTAACACGACGTTGTCGAGGTTCTACCCCCTGTACGCGATCTACCGATGCTGGAGGTGCTACAGCCTCAAGTCGTTCCTGCTCCCTAATGTTAGTGAGGGCGTGCCTAATCAACCTCCGCATCTCAGCTTGTTAAGGCCACAACATATGCTCCTCTTCCTCATTGGTGATATGCATACGTTGAAGGTTTTGCACCTGTTATTATAGCAAAAAAAATAAGAATGAGACATAAGTAAATAAATTGATTGAAGTTAAAAAAAACTAGAAATAATAATGAAAAATTTAAATACCTACCATGCCTTCTAGGAAAGAGGCAACCGACGGGTATCCATCGTCCTCTATATGAAGGGGATTCATCACAAACATGCACGTTATAAATGCTCCGATACCAAACATATATGGATCGGTGTAGTGAATATCGTGAATGCCTGGGACCCCCAAAGCCAGTAAGTTGCGCCGCTGTCCCAAAAGCGCAATGTATTGTTGATGGCGGTCGCTCCAAATCACGAGATTGTTTTCACGCCTATCAACTCTGTGTAAGTCCGGACGAGTGTCGAACGGTTCTGGGACACACCCTGCAGCATGCCAAACTGCCTCAGAACACGATCCGTCAAATGCCACTCTATCCTCTCAAAGCATATAAGAGGGACCTGCGCCCTCCATACGGCCCGTCCCTGAGTGCAGTAGGTCGGAGCATATCTATCTCTATAAGGCTGCCACATGACCTGATCATCTGTTAGCTTGGCCAGCTGTTCACGATAGCCTCGCAGGTCCTGGGCAATAACCTCCTTGAGATATAATGATGAATGGGTCCACCAGAAATTCCATAAAAAGGATAATTATAAGAAAATGTTAAAAAAAAAAACTATAACGACAAGAAAATAACTTATGATGTATGTATACCTGCATCCTAGTGGCATGTGCTCAAAGTTCGGATCTCTGTTTCGTCTACGAATTTCAGGTTGCACACATAGCAACCGCTCCCAAGCCCAAATCTATATCAATAAAATCTATATCAAATACTATAAATATTAAAGATAATTTGAAATCAAACTTAAAACCAACAACATAATGCACATTAAAATGAGATAAACATACCTATAGAATGTTGAGAAATCCTCTGCACTCTTTCGTTAGAGGGTTAGTCGCACTACACAGCTCTCGATATAGAAAAGGCAGCAACGCACTTCCCTAACTGTACTGCCAGACCCTCTCCACCTTTCGAAGCAGAGGGAGATAACACAACTTAACCTTGTTTTCCGTACGCTCAGGTATCACTATAGAACCCAAGACGAGCATGATATATGCCCGTACGTACATATCAACAAGGTCATTGGAGGAATCATTAGCTAGGTCTTGGAAGTGTGGAAACTGGCTCGTAATCCACCAAAGCTTTAGACTACTCCCATCCATATCTCCGGGAGATGGGACAGCCCCTAAAAGCTACTGACATACCTTCCGCCAGTCTAGAAGTGCTAGGATGCCAGCATCAGTAACAACATCCCCATCAATCGGAAACCTGGAAATCATGCTGATATCCTCTTGGGTGATCATTATCTCACCAACCGGGAGGTGGAATGAATGGGTCACTGGACGCCATCTCTCGATCAAGGCCTCAAGTCACCCATAATAATATTGAATCTTCCTTATGTAATGAACACCACCAAAGCAACACTCGGATAATCTCGACAAAATCCTCGGCGCTAGTCTATCCGGCAATGTGGAGCCACGATGAAAATAGAGCGGACTAGCAACCTCCTGTCCGGCCCAAATGAAACGAGCTCTATGGTTCTCATGCTCAGTAAAAACAGAGTTATCGATAGGCCCAAGATCAACGAAGTTATCCATATGTTTCAACGAAAGAAACCCAATTTAATTATCAAATAAATACATATATAAACATAGAGATTTTGAAACATCAGTAGCAAATACTTCTACTTCTCCAAAATTGAGTCAGAAATTGAGTTCAAAACCCCAAAATTTCATTTATTCCACAATGGAGTTCAAATATACCAAAAATGGAGTTCACATATATCAACAATTGGGTTCAAATATACCAAAAATGGAGTTCAATAACAACACTAAGTGAGTTCAATATCAACATGTACAATAACTAAAACAAAGTATACCAACAATTGAGTTCAAAATATACCAACAATTGAGTTGAATAAACCTAATTTTAAAGTAAAAAAGTACTCAAATAAAAAGAAAATCAACACACAAATGAAGTAAAAAACATGAATGTTTACAATAGTGAAATTTAGAAGATGATAAGCTTTGACTTGATGAAAATAATAATTTCAATAATCTCTTTCTTCTCTCTTTCTCTCTTGCGGCTGCAACTTAGGTTTTTTTTTTTTTCTGTAAAACACCCTGCAAGTCGCTAAGGGGGACTGGTATTTTGAAGACTCGCTACACCGTGTAGCGAGTTCTCTGTATGTTAAACTCGCTACATGGTGTAGCGAGTACTGCATTGTTAATTACAATAATTAATTCAAACGCTAAAAACCTAATTAAACTAAACTCGCTACATGGTGTAGCGAGTTTCAACGGTAACATGATGAATGGGCTACACCATGTAGCGAGTTCCAAAAAGTGGGTTATGTTGGGAAATAATTTCAAATGTGAGTTATTTTGGGATTAAAATTTTTAAAAATGAATTATTTGAGAAAAAATCCATCATATTGAATAATGTGGTTGTTGAAGATGAATGAGATCGATATAGAAATTATGATGATGTGAGTGAGTTCTAGGTAGATAAACCCAAAAATAAGGGGAAGGGAAAAAAAGTCCACTCGAATTGATCAAGATGATACTTTCACATACACAACTGAAAATTCACATGTTGGAAACAGTATCACCGAATAAATAGCTCGCAAACGAGATCTCCAAAACAAAACTGCATACCTGGTTCTCAAAGCAGATTTGATTGAGCATATTTATGTGATCAACAACTCTTAATATTATATGTAGCAGTTTATCTACTATTGTCATGCTTTATTTTCGTATGTATGTTCTGTGTTAAGTTATTAATTTTATGTATTGAATGTTTTAAATATTAAATTGATGTTTATTTATCAGTGTTTGATTTTAAAAATGCAATTACAATAAAATATATTTTAAAAATAAATTAAAAATTATTTTGTAATGTGAACGAATAAAAAAACTAATTTCTGTGTTAAGTTATTAATTTTATGTATTGAATGTTTTAAATATTAAATTGATGTTTATTTATCAGTGTTTGATTTTAAAAATGCAATTACAATAAAATATATTTTAAAAATAAATTAAAAATTATTTTGTAATGTGAACGAATAAAAAAACTAATTTCTATCACTAATTTATAAAATAAAATAAATATTTTTTTATTAATTATAAAAATGTATTGAGCGAAAATTTTGCCCACCACTGCAGGATATTAGTTTATGTGAGCGAAAATTCACTCAAGCACCGGTTTCACTCATCTGGTGAGCGAAAATTACCTCAAAAAGATGCAATTTCAAAAAAAAAAAAGAAAACGCAAGTTATGATTTTACAACAGACTACTTTTTGGGCAAAATTTTCGTATATTTATAACTGATAAATGTAGTTATCAGTTAAATAATTGATTTATCAGTTGTATAACCAAATACCAAGCACAAAATACTCTTTAAGAAACTGATAAATGAATTTATTAGTTATAAACAACTAATAAATGTCATTTTAAAAAAATAAAAAAAAGTGTTTTTTGTAATATTCAAGGATTTTTTTTCTCATTTAATATAAAAATTATTTCCCTAAATGACAAATTTTAAAAGGAGTTTTACTAAAAACTACCTCAGAAAGATGAAATTTACAAAAAAAAACACATAAATTATATTATAAGTTTAATAATTGATTTATCAGTTATTTAACCAAATACCAAACACGAAATACTATTTAAGAAACTGATAAATAAATTTATCAGTTATAAACAACTGATAAATGTCATTTTTTTAGAAAAATAAAAATAAAAAGTAATTATAAAAAAATGAAAAAGTGAGTTTTTTTTGTAATATTCAAGGAGTTTTTTTTTCTAATATCCAAATTTTGTGATTTTTTTTGTAATATCAATGTTCAAAAATAGTTTTCGGTAAATGTTCTATTTTAAAAATATTTGCAAAAATAACCAATTTGAAATTTTAACGGTCGCATTTAGACATTTGTCTTCTTCTTCTTCACTTTCATTTCATTCTTCCATAACTTCCGGCCATCCACCTCCATAAATTTCAGTCAACTTTATTTTCTTTCCCAAAATAAAATTTCCTTCTCTTTCATACCCACAAACCTAATCTCCTCCACAACCTTTTGACTCACCGTACCTCTTCTTGGGTGTTTCCGCTGCAGGTAATGCTACCGCCGATGTGACTACCACCATCTTCTTGGACTCAATACCAAAAGTCCAAACTTTAAAACAGTATCGACTTTGGTGTGCTGATTTATAATATATTTTTGTAAGGGTGTAGCCGAATTACTACAAACATCGACTTTGATTATCTTGAAGAAATTCGGTTGGGTATGGCATAATTTACATGGATTTTTGATGATCCATGGCCGATCAAAACTAAGAAAATCAGCTAGTCATGACCACCGAGATTTACATTTTCACCCATCATCCCAACCCTTGCCAGCTCAACCTCACATCTAGCCTTTGTCCCTCAACACGTACTCACCAACTCCATCCCTCTGTTCTCTGATGGGCACCTTCTCTATCTCCCTCTGATTTGACCACCATCGGAGCAATTTCGATTTCCTGCACAGTTTTCTCCAACAATCTTGAAATGAAAGAAAAAGAAGACGAAGAGTTTAGGTATGCAAGAAGGAGGTTGGTGGATGAGGTTTGTGTTTGAAATGGATAACGGAAAGTTAAGTTTAACTTAACGTTGATCTAGTTTCTAACGGAAGTTCGTTATGTGTTAACGGAACTAGTTACAAATGGTAATCTACATTTGTTGTAGATTATATATAACTCATTTAATGTCTCAAAACCATTTCCGTGTGAATGAGAAATTAATGACAAATGATTTGTAACTTAAATATTGGGTCAAAGTGTGTTTTGGGTTGGTCCCAAAATTGGTGTGGACTTGTTGTGGCTAAAGGGCTGACGAGCAGGCTGAAGAAGCTTCTGCACGGCCGTGCAAGTGTCTAGGACACGGCCGTGCACCGTGCCTTGCCTTGCCACTCGACCGTGCTGAGCCATGAACTCGACCGTGCATATTGCCTTGCACGGCCGTGCAGTTCATTGGACACGGCCGTGCAAGTGCTGTTATACCCGAAAAGTTGTGACTTTTCAAGGGAAAAGCCACCAAACCCTTTGACTCTCTTTATATACTTCCCTCCGAATTTCAATTTACATACACAGTCATTTGAGCCTCCCTATCCTCTAGTAAGATAGAAAAACATACCCAAATCATTGCATATTGTTGCATTCAATCCTTCAAAGTCCAAAGTTCAAAACAAAGTGTTGTTCGTTAGAGTAATTGATTTGGAGTGCTCCTATCATTTACTTGTAAGTCGTTTTATATTACTAGAAGATTGCCATATAAACCGTAAGCACCTGTGCGGGGCAATAACTTCTTACGGAGATTGTATTAAATACAAGACTCGACTTGAATTCTTTTGTTTCCAATCTCCGTTATCATTTTCTGTCAAGTTTTTTCGTTAAGTTCTTGAGAAGCCTAGCAATTGTCCAACAATCGTAAGAAGTTATTTACGCTTCTTCAAGATCTTCAAGATGGCAAACGAGAAAGACTCCACAGAATCAAGTCAAGGGAATGTGACGCCTCCTTCTCAAGGTGACGCTATGTTCAACAATGTTACACCGTCTCACCCGGTTCATGGTAAGAAACCTCCTTCACGTACAACCTCAAGGGTTGCACCTCTTAATGCTCTCCCTCCGTCTCATGTGTTCGTACATACGGAAAGACCGGGTATTCTTACCGGGATGAACTTTAAAAGGTGGCAACAGAAAATGTTGGTCTATTTAACAACATTAAAATTGGTGCATTTTCTTTGGGAATATCCATCATTGATATCCGACGAGGATGAATCCAAAGCAAAGAATGACTTGGATACTTGGAATCACAGCGATTTCTTGTGTCGCAATTATATTCTTAATGGCTTGGATTACGCACAATACAAGGTGTGTTGTGGCATAAAGACCGCGATAGAACTTTGGGATTTTCTCGAGATGCACTATACTATGTGTATTGTGACTAAAAGACCGAAAGTGAACTTGGTGGAAACAAGTGCCGGAAACAAGAGAAAGAACACCGGGAAAGTGAAGAGGACCACCAAGAAGGTTAAAGGTAGTTGTTTTTATTGCGGCAAACCCGGGCATATGGCTAGGGAATGTCGACATCCTAGAATCAACAACCAAGATGGAAACCCTCTTCAACCCAATGTGAACGAAGATAGAAATGTTCCATTGGACTTTGATCAACTTAGCCTAGGGGCATAAGATTGAATAGACCAAATGTGGTTATTGTGTTAGTAAAGGGTACCTTGTTGAAGGACTCCTTAACTTAAATTGCAATTGTTTATCCGCCTAAGTGCGAAGAATAAAATTTCAAATTTTATTTACTTGGTTTGAAGTGTTCCAATTGTTATGGCGTGTTCAATTAGGTTAAGTAAATTTAAATTCACTAAGTCGACGAGTTAATTTAAAATTACTACCTAAGATGAAGTTTGATTCGCAAATCAATTGTGATTTCTTTTGTAGAAATCAGTTCAAACTAAAGATAGTAAATAGATAGTTCTTTACTTCTATTTATGATTGCAATTGATAATGCAAAAGTTCGTCTTTTGGAATAGTAAAACCTTAAAGTTTTGAGTAAACAATAAGGTTTGTGATTATTTGATAATGCAAAAGTTCGTCTTTTGGAATAGTAAAACCTTAAAGTTTTAAGTAAACAATAAGGTTTGTGATTCATCTTAATTAGCAATTAAGAGTTTCGAAGTGATAGAGGTGGTTAGTATGTAGTACCGTTTGAAAAATAATTGTTGGGACGCTGACACATATTTATCAAACGAATGCTTCTTACACACTCAAATCAATTGAAAAAAGGAAGATAGAACTTTTAAGGAGATGGTGAACTCCTTATTGATAAGTTCCGTCTTATGTGGGTATACCTAATAAAGGTAGAAATATCTAAACCTAAAGAGGTTAAGATAGGACCCAAAACCATGGATTACGTTTCCATTGGATATGCAAACTAACAGTATTGCATATAGATTTGTGACGAACAAATTTGAAATGAAAAATGCAGTATTCTTCAAACGAGTTTCCTTACGGGGAAAAATGGTTGAAGAGACCTCACTTAAACATAGATATGACTATGTCGTCGGTTCATCTCAAGGAGATGAAAGACATTGTAGATAACTTGGTTATTACACTAAATGACTCCACATAAAAGAAAATATTAAATATGAATTAGGACATTCATACAATATTTGATATGTGGAGGTACACCTCAAGTGTGGGGGTACAAGCTAAATACATAAGTTCTATTTGATATGAACTTCTAGTATTAACAGAAACTGTTAAAATGTTAACAGTTAAAAGAATGGATCATTATATATTTGGAAGTTATTTGATCTTCCTCCATAATGCTAACCATTGGGTTACAAATGGATCCTTAGAAAGGAAATATTCAATGATGACGAATTATGAAATATTCATAAGCCGTTTTATAAATACCTCAAATGTGGGGGTATTCGGCTAAAGTAGAAATACTTAAGCAAGACACGTTATATTCTTTAAAGAATATACTTCCTTGAAATGATAGGACAGGTATAAAAGAAAATTTATAGAAACTGTAAGTGATTTTCTTAATAAGAAGAAGAAAACAAGATACAGGTGAAGGACAAATTCATCCTACTCTACTAGGAAGATGGTTGATCTTCCTTATGCAAACCGTTGGGTTGCAAAAACTAGATGTACCAAGGATGAAACCTTCAAATATTAGACTACAAACGGTCCATCTAAAGTGGAAGATGAAGGACCTAGACGTAGTTAAAGGGCAAGAGTGGAAAAGTCTTTTGGTCCTGATTTTCTATCATTTATGTTGGAAAACGAATCAGCAACTGTTAAGGAAGCGTTATCTGGTCCGGATAGTTCGTTACGGAAAGAGGCTATTAACAATGAGATAAAGATTCATAATGCTTAATAATACTTGGGAATTGGTAGATCTCCTCCAAGTCGCAAAACCATTAGGTTGCAATTGGATTCTTAAAAAGAAAGTATAAAGCCTATGGATGCTGATAAGTAGAAAGCCAGGATAGTTGTCAAAAGGACATTATGATTCATGCAAGATTATCCAAAATGACACAACAGAGCGTTCTATGTCGCACAACCGTGTTGGATCTACTTGTGTATTCATATGGACTAAACAAGCAACTAAACAGTGGCATGAGAAGTTCGATAGAACTATGTCATCAAATGGATTCAAGATTAATGAATGTGACAAATGTGTCTACATACATTAAAGGAACATCTGAATCATTTGTTAATAGTCTGTCCTTACGTGGATAACAATGGTAGTCATGAATTGATGATGAATACCAAAGATATGTTAAAGAAGAACTTTGACATGAAAGATATGGGATTTGCCGATGTCCGATGTCATATTAGAAATAAAGATTTCTATAACGTCAGAAGGAATAGTCCTATCACAATTCCATTATCTTGAAAAGAAAGTACTTCGAAAGTTCAGATAGATTCTTGAGAGGTATTCTCTATAAAGTAGATTCCTGAAAAATAGACTCTAAGGAGGTCAAACCACTTAGAGATACTAATTTTGGGAAGTCGAAACGGTACAGAGATAATAACCACTTGAAGAAACTGACCGATAGAAGAATTTGATCACTCGAAGGGACTGATCATTCTAGATAGACTAAAGGTCTAATTGTAATTGTAATCAATCACCGGAATAGTATAATCATAAGTACTTGGTGTACTTAAGGATATACTTATGATTAAAAGATTACAATTCCTATGTAAGTTGAATGGTCTTGAAAGATATTCCTTCGTGGAATAAGCTTGTGTCTACATGACCTAAGGCATTGTGACGACAATGAAAAATAGGAAAAGGTGTAAAACGTCATGGTAAGTCTAGACATAATGGTCTTAGACACACTACCATAGTACAATTGATCTCAATATGCGACTGTCACAACTAGCCATGTGAAGTCAAAATCGGATCCGTCTACCTAAGGGTAGTAATAGAGATCAACTGTATAAACTGTTAAGGGGAATGGGTCTAAAACCCACAACAAAAGGACTTATAGCGGACACTCAACCTTGAGAAATGGAGATCCCAGGCCCTTGGTTCAATGAGACAACCAAGTTATAAGTTCTAGTAGAGTTACTTGGAAACAACAACTCGGTTTATTAACCTAGAGATGTTGAATACTCATTCCCAGAACGTCCAAGTACTAGCACATGCAGCAGTGGTGAGGATAAGTTGAGAAAACTTTTAATGATTTCTATACCTACGGGTGGAGTAGTGCATGATACTCCTTATAGTGAGAATCACCTATATAAGCGAGAGGTAATTAGGCCGCCTCTAAATGAACGCTTATGAATGAGATACGGTCCAGGGCCAAAATGGACAAAACGTGAGAACAACAATTGTTAAAGCTGTTATTATGTGAGTATTATTGTCTTGGTATACACCCGATACCACCGGTTCAAAGCGACTCGGTACCAAATGGCTAGTATATCCGATAATATTTCACTAGGGATGATTCAAGGCCACAAGCTATCTATCCCGATGTAATAATAGTTCGCCGGAACTTTGGACGAATTTGCATACATGCATTAATTGTCATTCATGTGGGGGATTGTTGGAAATGGATAACGGAAAGTTAAGTTTAACTTAACGTTGATCTAGTTTCTAACGGAAGTTCGTTATGTGTTAACGGAACTAGTTACAAATGGTAATCTACATTTGTTGTAGATTATATATAACTCATTTAATGTCTCAAAAACATTTCCGTGTGAATGAGAAATTAATGACAAATGATTTGTAACTTAAATATTGGGTCAAAGTGTGTTTTGGGTTGGTCCCAAAATTGGTGTGGACTTGTTGTGGCTAAAGGGCTGACGAGCAGGCTGAAGAAGCTTCTGCACGGCCGTGCAAGTGTCTAGGACACGGCCGTGCACCGTGCCTTGCCTTGCCACTCGACCGTGCAGAGCCATGAACTCGACCGTCCATATTGCCTTGCACGGCCGTGCAGTTCATTGGACACGGCCGTGCAAGTGCTGTTATACCCGAAAAGTTGTGACTTTTCAAGGGAAAAGCCACCAAACCCTTTGACTCTCTTTATATACTTCCCTCCGAATTTCAATTTACATACACAGTCATTTGAGCCTCCCTACCCTCTAGTAAGATAGAAAAACATACCCAAATCATTGCATATTGTTGCATTCAATCCTTCAAAGTCCAAAGTTCAAAACAAAGTGTTGTTCGTTAGAGTAATTGATTTGGAGTGCTCCTATCATTTACTTGTAAGTCATTTTATCTTACTAGAAGATTGCCATATAAACCGTAAGCACCTGTGCGGGGCAATAACTTCTTACGGAGATTGTATTAAATACAAGACTCGACTTGAATTCTTTTGTTTCCAATCTCCGTTATCATTTTCTGTCAAGTTTTTTCGTTAAGTTCTTGAGAAGCCTAGCAATTGTCCAACAGTTTGGCATAGAGAAGTTGGTTAGTGACGTGGGGTGGGTTTCATTAAGAGAGGTATAGAAGGAGGGGGAGGCGGAGGAAGACTAATATGGGGCTGAAGTTTTAAATAAGAAGTATACTCAATAAATATTTTTGAGTAAAAAGTAATTAAATTACTCTTTTATTCTTACATTGAAAATTATTGCATATATTAGTTATTTTATTGTGAGAAGTAACGTAAGTGAGTGTGTGAAATGTGTAGGATTTTCTTCGATGTAACATCGCGAATGGAGTGCCTTGTGTAAGATTTTCTCTAGTGTGACCTCACGAATGAAGAGTCTTGTATCAAAAGTCTACCGGACGGCAATTACAAGAAGAATTGTCTAGTATATAAAAATGTCAACCCACTTCATTAGTATGAGACATTTTGGGGGAGATGCCCCAAAATAAATCAGTGCGGGTTGAGCATAAAACAAACAATATCTTGCTTTAATATGGAGTGGTGGTGGTGGTCGCGATCACAACAACCTGCATCAGAGCCATATTTGTGGATGGACTTGACATAGTGGACTGCGTGTGTTAGATGTATAGGATTTCCTTTAGTGTGACCTCGTGAATGGATAGCCTTGTGTAGAATTTCTTCTAGTGTGACCTCACATGTAGACCTTGTATCGAAAGTCTTTCTAAGGAGAATTGAAATAAGAATTGTCTAGGATTTACTTATGTCCACCCACTCCATTAGTATGAGACATTTTGGGAGAAGCCAAAAAAAAAAATCAGTATGGACTGAGCCCAAATCGAATAATATCATATTAATGTGGAGTGTAGGTGGTGGTCGCAGTACCAATAACTTTATAAAATATGGAAAACCAAAAATACATTGTACATTATTTATATCTCAAAGTTTACGAAAGCCAGAGGACTCATAATTTCAAACAAATCATGTGAATTCTAATTATATTAGAATTGTAACAAACCTCCTTATTATAATAAAAATTTAATCTAAATTATGAATACTTTTAGATTAGATAATTCTCATAAATTGGCTCAATAGCAAAGACCAAGTTAAGTAACTAAATAATTGAGAATATTTATAAATATACTAAACATCGTTTATATAATAAATGACGCTAACTTATCGTTTTTAGTAATAAACGACACACAATCATTGTTTATATAGTGAATGAAACTCAATCATCATATTATATTGAATGACGCTCGATCATCGTTTTTACGGTAAACGACACTCAATCATCGTTTTTGTACTAAACGACACCCAATCATCTTTTTTAGAATGAGCGATACTCAATTATCGTTTTTATAGCAGTGACAGTTACTCATCATTTTTAGAGTGAGCGACAATTAATCATGATTTTTATAGTGACACTTAATCATCATTTTTAGAGTTAACGTAATTTAATAATCTTTTTAATAGTGAGTGTACATAATCATCGTTTTTATAAGATGAAAGTGATATTAATATGATTGTGTGGTGGTCGGACCGCAACATGTTGTGGTGACAATGATTATTCAAATTATAGAGACATGATTTCAAGATTGAAACCCATATTGTTCTGATATTATGATAAAATATGAAGAACCAAAAAATATATTACATATTATTTTTGTCTCAAAGTTTAAGTAAGATAGATAACTAATATTTATACACAAACAATACGAATCTTCTCATTCTAATATAAATTTAATTCTTATTAGGAATACTTCTAATCAAATTAGTTAATTCTGTTAAGTTGGCTCAATAACAAAAAACTAAGTAATTAAATACTTAAAAATATCTCTCAATATTTTAACAGCGAGAAAAATAATTAATAAAGATATATTAAATATTTTGTTAATTAAATTTTAGTAATAAAATAATTAATGGTTACTTCTAATCAAATCAGTTAACTCTCTTAGGTCGGTCTTCTCCGTCAAATGGAATCCTCTAGCAATGCCGTTATCTTCAACAGAAATCCCAATTAAAGGCGGTCTTTCGAAAGCTCCATCAATGGCCGGGGCTGCCAATCCATCTTCAAATTTGGCCTTCCTGAAGCATCTTCAAGGTATGTAGAAATCTGTAGTAGCCCTAGAACCTTATGGAGAAAGGGAGAGTCACTGTTGATCTGGCTATTCTTGTGTTTAACAATTCATCTTGAATGACAGATTTTTTAGTTAAAAGATTTGTCAAGTTTGAATGATTCATAATTAGTTCCTTGGTAGTGGTACTGCAAAACAATGAATTTAAAATTGAGCTTTCAACACATGTAATGACTGGATTCAGCTACAATATAGAAAAGGTTGAAAAGGAAAGGGGGACAATTGCCCCCTTATCATTTAAGGTAGCTCCACCAGTGAAACAGTCATTGGTGTTGTTGGTATTGTTTAAGTTTAGAAGTTTTGGCTCGAAATTGTTTGCTGTTTGTAGTTGATAATGCTGGCCGGCAAATGTGATAACATATTGGAACCTTAATTAGGAGCTACATATGCCGCTATGTGCAAATGTCGTCTTCTGCTTTTTTTGGTCATTACTGTAAAAATAGGTTAAAATTTTCTGTTCGTGGTAGTCTGAATTTATATTTCTCTTTATCTCAAAATTTGACTCATCATCCTAAGTCATGGATCTGCCCCTGATCTTCACCATAAATCTTCACCATAGATCTGCCCCTGATCTTCACCATAAATTTTCTGTTTGTGACTTAGAAGCTATGATCCATCTTATGTTAAAAGCCATGATCCATCTTATGTTAAAAGCCATTAAATGCAGAGAGGTTGTTCATGAATACTCATTGGAATTAGAAGCTATGATCCATCTTATGTTAAAAGCCATTGCAAGGTCTCTAAATCTAGGAGAAGAGAGCTTCATAACTCAATTTGGGGAACATTCAGTTATGCAAGCAAGGTTTAATTTGTATCCAACATGTCCAAAATCAGATAAAGTTTTGGGTGCTAAAGCACATTCAGATGGGTCAGGCATCACCGTTATTCTGCCAGATACTAACGGTATATAAAAAGAAAAATTGATCACTAATATGCTAAATATGCAATTGCATAAAAACTGAATAAAAAGGAAAATTTCAGCTTGATACAGACGGCATTTTGTTTTGTTTTGTTTTGTTTTGTTTCGTGATCTTGTGCAGATAATGAGTAACGGTATACTAAAGAGCCCGCTACACAGAGTGACTGTAAACTCAGAACAGGAAAGGATTTCTTCTATTTTCCAGGAGAAGAGACTGAGATCGGACCTATTGAAGAGTTGATCAGTGATACCCAACCACGGCTATATCAGAATTTGAGCAACTATCGTGCTATCAACATGAAGTGCCATCAGAGTGGTAAAATACCAATTGATACTTTCAAACTCTAAACTTAAATCTATAAAATGTGACAAGCCTTAGTTTTACGCTCTCCTTTGTTACACTGAAATATATCCTTCTTAAAAATTAATAAGTTCGATTTTGGATATTGGATATCCGGCCTTATCAAAAGCATATGAAATTGATTTGACGTCAGAAAAATATTTTGCCAAATATCGAACAGAAGAACGGTGGGAATATGTGTCAAACGGATCTGTGTACCGAAGGTCAACGGTAACCGCTTCAAACGTGTCACGACCCGAAACCTAGGCTCTATTTTGGTCACGTGTTGAGCACGTGGGAGTGGGGTGCGTAGTAAATTATTTTATGCATTTCATAATAATTGTGGTTTTTATGTGATAGTTTTAACATTTTAATATTTTAATTGTCATTTTAGTAATGCTAATAAATTAATTTTAATTATTTAATGTGTAAAGGAAAGAAATAATAATTTTGTAGTGAATACTTTAATTGTTGAAAATTAAATAAAAAGCCTTATAAAATATAGTGGGGCTTAAGTGAAAATTTAAAGTAAAGATAGTTAATTAAAATAACTCAAATTCTAAAGGGGCCAAAGGGTAACATGGTTTTGTATAAATATTACTCCTTCCTTTTCCGTGGATCATTCCAGAGAGAGAGAGAGCTCGAGAGAATGGAGAGAAAGAAGAAAAGAAATAACTTCCTCCGTCCCCAAATATTTTCCAAAAATTCCTAAAAATCAACCGTTGGTCCGATTGACGATCCGACTGCGGCGGAGCGATCAGGAAGGCGAGGAGAACGTTTAGAGCCGATCAGATCGTATTTCCGTTTCGGCATATTTTTAAGTAAGTTATTATGATTCCTTTCGATTAATTGTTCATACTACGAGAAATGATGATATTACGTGTTTTAAATGATATTTGATATTATGGGACCAAAATATTTGGCTTTTGGTAATTTTCGAAATTTATTTGGGTTGTGAAAATAAAAAGAGAAAAATGGATTATTTGATTGAGTAGGGTAAGGTTGGGCTTGAAATGATAAAATGTTATTGATATGTGGCTTTATTATATTATATATATGATTGTTGGAATTTTAGTCACTTTTTACGACTTTAAGAATAACAAGGAAGGTTCGGGTTGGAAGGGAATATAGTAGTGACGGATCATTTACTTGGCTTGGAAATGTTAAGAATTTGGGTGATATTCATGGTTCTTGTAATGAGTAGTCAATTAAAATGGCCTTGGAATTAAACAGGAAGGATTATATATAAAACTTGATATTAGGTATTATAATGAACTCGGTCAAGGTTGGAACTTTTATTTGGGGGCTTAAACGGAAAAGTAAACGAGTTGGGTTGAATAAGAGTACTTGAATGTTATGGCCTTGGGAATTGGGTTGAGAATGATGAATTTGTATTTTAATGGGTGTTGGGAATTCTAGAATCATTTTAGGTAAGTTGTTATGATTCTTTTCAATGTTGAACATAGAAAGTTATAAAATGTTGAAATGTGTTATAAACTATGTTTGGGACTTGTTACTTAAGTTTCTTAGTTTGGTAATGGATTAGGAAGGAGTTGGGGTTAGGTCATGGCAATGGTGGTAGAAGGGGTTGGATTGGCATGGGGAATTGTTGTATATAGGTGAGATAACATGGTTGAGGGTGATTATATGTTTGGAAATTGTATATAAACTTGTTTGTTTGGCTTGGAACAACTTTGGGAGATTGAAATGGTGTTTTGGGGTTTTGGTTGGAGCTGGTGGAAACACCAGTAACAATTCTGGGTAGAGGCACGACTCGTGCCCTGGAGCACGAGTCGTGACCTTCAATTGCAGTCGTCATCACGAGTCGTGAAGAATAGCCAAGTCAAGCTTTCGGGAAGTTTGTGGGAAAAGGCACGAAGTCGTGCCAAAGGGCACGAGTCGTGCCCGCATCGAATTTCGAAGTTACTTTTAAAGCTTAAGAACCAATTCAACTTAGAACAAGATTGAACCCTCTTCAAAGATAGAATGAACTAGAACACTTTAGCTGCACAATGATGTCTTAAGTGGTTAAGAGGGAATTATGGAAGTAGTTTAAAGATTGCGTGGAAACAGGGTGGAAGCTATGGTTGATTGATAGCCAAAGTTAATAAAAACTTGGTAAATGATTATGAACCCTTTATAGGGAGTGTTTAATAGTGCGACACGGATATCTCGGCTTATTAGAGTTACTTTGTGCCATATGTAACTAATTATACATGGTTATTGGGTTATTAAGGGCATGAAATAAATGTTGCTTGAAAAAGGGTTGGAAACCATTGTGAATTGATAACCAAAGTTTATAGAAACTCGGTACTAGATCATGGAACTTGTGTGTAAATGGTACAAAATGATATTATGAAAGCGTAGAGTTACTTGTATGTCATCGTACCTCTACGTGCTTATCTATGGATGTTTATAGATTGAATTGGGGCGTGAAATAACTGTTGCACGTCATCATTGTATTATTCATGAGCATACATGCCATATATGGATTATATTGACTCATTAGTGTTTATATACATGTTACACTAATTGAGATGTTCAACATGAGTAATTGTACCATGTTCTATACTGTTCAACATGAGTAATTGTACCATGTTTCATATTGTTCGGCATGAGTAATTGTACCATGCTCTATACTGTTCAGCATGAGTAATTGTACCATGTGTTATATTGATATCCTATTGGGTGGATTTGACTTCAAGTAACTGTTATGTGCTTGAATGTGATTATGATTATGTTTAATATCAGCTGATATTTCGGGGGTATAATGGAATGCGACCACTTATGAGAAGTTGTAACATAAGGTGCTCGGATTTCATTATACCTGTGTCCGTTTCCACCCCACTGTGGCCACAGTTTGGGGCTCAGTTACTATGAATATGCCTAAGCAGTTCATAGGATACTGATACCTTACATGGTTCCCTGAAAAATGGGTCTTGTAAGGCGTGAATAGGCCTAAGCCGTTCACATATATAGAGGATGGGTTCCCACGAGGATGTAAGCCCATACCCACGTATTACGACTTATTGTTCAGACGGGAAAAGGTAAGATCAGGTAATGTAATGTGTTTACAGTATTCCAAATATGATGTTGAACAACTTGTTTACGTGTTGCATCTTATTTGGCATCTTGCTGCATGCATAATAGCTTACTGAGATTCTTTCTCACCCCGTCTCCCTTTAATTTTTTTAGATTCAGCTGAGACAGGTAGACCAGACCGGTGAGGCCGGCAAGGAGGGTGGATTGTATTTTGGGTCGTCAGGGTATGTGTACTGTTTGGGAGTTGGGGAATAAGTGTGGTTATGATTAAATTTGGGGAAAAGAAATGTGTATTAAGTTTTATAAATATTTTCAGTTGTATTGTTGTAAATTAAAACAGGTTATAGTTTGGGTTCCAAAAGTTTATATAACTTTTAAATTATTTAAAGGAAAAGTTTTAATTTTAGAAGTTGGTTTGGGGATCCTCCAGCTGGGGCACGATTTTATAGGTCCCGGGGTGTGGAGTCCTCACAGTTGGTATCAGAGCTAAGGTTAGAAGTCAAGGGTAGAAGTCTAGTCTAAGGGGGAGTGTGTGATACCTGACGACGAGTGTTTAGCGCAGGAATTTGTTCAAAGGCAGAAAATAGTAATGACCCCAAGGGATTAAGGAAATGTGGATAAAATGGAGAGATAGATTCATCCGCTGTCATTAGAAGTGTGTTACCTGTCTCAGGAAGTAGGGGCAATACTTGTATGAATCCCCGTTCATCTCATTATTATGTGGCATTGTATTTCTACTTTTATTTGCATAATTGCCTCAGAGTTGCCTTATGTGCTGGAGGTGTCTACTCCTATAGGAGAGTGCCTCGAATATTCCTTGATTATCATGATAGTCGTGATTGTGTGGGCATGTATTGCCAATGGATGTGGTAGATATACCAATCTGTGATTGTTGTTTTACTTGACAATAATTGGTAAAGTAGTTGTTGTGTTGGGGAGGACTGTCGCAAGAAGCGAGTCTCCTTATCTATGGTTGAATTGCCTCAGTGTTTAGTTGAGGCGGCTAAGTTATTAATTGATATTTATGTCATATATGCATTAAATGTCAATAAGTATAGTTTAAATAATGTGAGGGTTACTTGGGTTATGTATGAGACTTGAGTAGAAGTCACCTAAATTACCCCGTGTATTGTTGGTAAATGAATTGGTAAAGTGATTTCATCAGAATAGTTCAAGCCGCCAGTTAGGGCGATAGCATTCCGTATTGATCTAATGTCGGGGTGGTTGCCCATATCCAAAAACCTTATAGAAGGGCATTAGATGTGTTGTAAATGTGATGCGTAGAATTTTAAAACCCGATTTTGATATTTCAGTGGTCAGTGATGGATGCTATCTTTGTATACTCAGAGTTGTGGAAAGATTTTGAAAATCAACTGCAAGTTATGTTATCTACATTTCATGAGAATCAAATGTTGGTGAAATTCCGTAAGAGTATGACTCGAGGAGACATTGTATTACATTTTTCGAGGATTGAGACCATGGTCAAGGGACAACCTTCGACAGAGTTAGAACTCCGTTGTTTTCTGGGATTGACAAGTTATTATTAAAAGAGTATTGATGGATTTTCAAGAATTGTAACACCAGTGATTCAATTGCTTCCGAAGGAGGTATCATTTATGTGAAACGTTAAAGTGTGAAATCAACTTTGCAGAATGGAAGATGGATTGACTAATGTTTTGACCTTTACCCTACTTGATGGATGTGAACTTGTAATTGTCATGTGTGTGTCAAAGAAGAGATTTGGGGTTGTGCTTTATACAGTCTGGGAAGGCGATAGCTTATGCTTCGAGGGAATCAGAGTGGCGCAGTGGAAGCATGGAATGGATTACAACTATATTGCGTTACTTAAGTGGAAATATCCTTTGCATGAAGTTAAAATTTGAGATTTGTACAAATCATCAGAGTTGAAGTATTATGTATCAGAGTGGATTGAACAACAGGTGGAGAAATTGTTGGAGCATTAAAAGAACTTAATTGCGTTATTGCATACCATCCGAGAAGGCTACTGTGATTGCAGACGTGATTATCCGAAAGGGATTTCTTATTAGAATTGCTATCATGTGAGTTGCAAAAAGAGATGTGAATTGCGAAAGTTCGAGCTACACCTACTTGGAATGAAGATCTTATGGGAGTTCAACTAATGATTCTGAATCGAGGGAATTATCTAACATTTTCAAGAAAGACGGACCGAGGATATTGTACTGAATATTGATGGAATATTAACCTTCAACGACATAATTGGTGTACCATATTCATAAGGAAGTAAGAGACATTCTAGAGGAAGACCATAAATCAAGACTTGCGATGAATTCAAGACATTTGCAGATGTATCGAGAATTGAGAAGGGATTTGAAGAATGAGGATAAGAAGACATTTGATGGATTTCATAACGGGACTACCTTCAACATCGAAGAAAATGGACATAATCGAGTAATAGTGGATATATTGATGGAAGTCGGCTCATTTACACCAAGAGTGATGAACCATTGACAGGGAAGTTAGCACCAGTGTATGGGCGAGAGGATTGATCGATTCTACGGAATATTAATCACTACCTTATATCAGATTGGGATTCGGAATTCATATTGCGGTTGTGGAAGACTGAGTGCGAGATCTTGGGACTTCCAGAGGCCTTCAAATTTACGTTATATCTCCAAATGGATTGGGCAGACAAACAGAGAGAACTATTCAGAATCGTGGGAATGTGTTATGTGTGTATTCGAGGGACTTTCATTAACTTTGAGAAGTTCGTGTAACCTTAGTTGAAGTGCATATATCAGCAGTGATCAGTCCAGTGTTGAAGTGACACCGTACGCAGCATTGCAGTGGAGAAGAGTCTTGATGATCCTTTCCTTATATCGAGCTTTTCAACCGAGGCTATTCTTGTTGATTAGACGTATGTGGAACCATTGAGTGGTATTAGAATCCAATCCGGAAATGGAAACCTAGAAAATTTGAGTTGTGAAAGTGTAGTGGAAGAATCATGTTAGTAAAAGAAGCCACTTGGGTTTCGAGAATCCGAGAGGCATGAGAGTTATATGTGGTTATTTGAGTAGTCAGGTAAGCGTGTTTAAAAATTCGGGACGAATTTTTCTTAAGGGGGAGTGAGTGTCACGACCCGAAACCTAGGCTCTATTTTGGTCACGTGTTGAGCATGTGGGAGTGGGGTGCGTAGTAAATTATTTTATGCAATTCATAATAATTGTGGTTTTTATGTGATAGTTTTAACATTTTAATAATTTAATTGTCATTTTAGTAATGCTAATAAATTAATTTTAATTATTTAATGTCTAAAGGAAAGAAATAATAATTTTGTAGTGAATACTTTAATTGTGGAAAATTAAATAAAAAGCCTTATAAAATATAGTGGGGCTTAAGTGAAAATTTAAAGTAAAGATAGTTAATTAAAATAACTCAAATTCTAAAGGGGCCAAAGGGTAACATGGTTTTGTATAAATATTACTCCTTCCTTTTCCGTGGATCATTCCAGAGAGAGAGAGAGCTCGAGAGAATGGAGAGAAAGAAGAAAAGAAATAACTTCCTCCGTCCCCAAATATTTTCCAAAAATTCCTAAAAATCAACCGTTGGTCCGATTGACGATCCGACTGCGGCGGAGCGATCAGGAAGGCGAGGAGAACGTTTAGAGCCGATCAGATCGTATTTCCGTTTCGGCATATTTTTAAGTAAGTTATTATGATTCCTTTCGATTAATTGTTCATACTACGAGAAATGATGATATTACGTGTTTTAAATGATATTTGATATTATGGGACCAAAATATTTGGCTTTTGGTAATTTTCGGAATTTATTTGGGTTGTGAAAATAAAAAGAGAAAAATGGATTATTTGATTGAGTAGGGTAAGGTTGGGCTTGAAATGATAAAATGTTATTGATATGTGGCTTTATTATATTATATATATGATTGTTGGAATTTTAGTCACTTTTTACGACTTTAAGAATAACAAGGAAGGTTCGGGTTGGAAGCGAATATAGTAGTGACGGATCATTTACTTGGCTTGGAAATGTTAAGAATTTGGGTGATATTCATGGTTCTTGTAATGAGTAGTCAATTAAAATGGCCTTGGAATTAAACAGGAAGGATTATATATAAAACTTGATATTAGGTATTATAATGAACTCGGTCAAGGTTGGAACTTTTTTTTGGGGGCTTAAACGGAAAAGTAAACGAGTTGGGTTGAATAAGAGTACTTGAATGTTATGGCCTTAGGAATTGGGTTGAGAATGATGAATTTGTATTTTAATGGGTGTTGGGAATTCTTGAATCATTTTAGGTAAGTTGTTATGATTCTTTTCAATGTTGAACATAGAAAGTTATAAAATGTTGAAATGTGTTATAAACTATGTTTGGGACTTGTTACTTAAGTTTCTTAGTTTGGTAATGGATTAGGAAGGAGTTGGGGTTAGGTCATGGCAATGGTGGTAGAAGGGGTTGGATTGGCATGGGGAATTGTTGTATATAGGTGAGATAACATGGTTGAGGGTGATTATATGTTTGGAAATTGTATATAAACTTGTTTGTTTGGCTTGGAACAACTTTGGGAGATTGAAATGGTGTTTTGGGGTTTTGGTTGGAGCTGGTGGAAACACCAGTAACAATTCTGGGTAGAGGCACGACTCGTGCCCTGGAGCACGAGTCGTGACCTTCAATTGCAGTCGTGATCACGAGTCGTGAAGAATAGCCAAGTCGTTCCGGGAAGTTTGTGGGAAAAAGGCACGAGTCGTGCCAAAGGGCACGAGTCGTGCCCTGCATCAGAATTTCAGAAGTTACTTTTAAAGCTTAAGAACCAATTCAACTTAGAACAAGATTGAACCCTCTTCAGCATAGAATGAACTAGAACACTTTAGCTGCACAATGATGTCTTAAGTGGTTAAGAGAGAATTATGGAAGTAGTTTAAAGATTGCGTGGAAACAGGGTGGAAGCTATGGTTGATTGATAGCCAAAGTTAATAAAAACTTGGTAAATGATTATGAACCCTTTATAGGGAGTGTTTAATAGTGCGACACGGATATCTCGGGCTTATTAGAGTTACTTTGTGCCATATGTAACTAATTATACATGGTTATTGGGTTATTAAGGGCATGAAATAAATGTTGCTTGAAAAAGGGTTGGAAACCATTGTGAATTGATAACCAAAGTTTATAGAAACTCGGTACTAGATCATGGAACTTGTGTGTAAATGGTACAAAATGATATTATGAAAGCGTAGAGTTACTTGTATGTCATCGTACCTCTACGTGCTTATCTATGGATGTTTATAGATTGAATTGGGGCGTGAAATAACTGTTGCACGTCATCATTGTATTATTCATGAGCATACATGCCATATATGGATTATATTGACTCATTAGTGTTTATATACATGTTACACTAATTGAGATGTTCAACATGAGTAATTGTACCATGTTCTATACTGTTCAACATGAGTAATTGTACCATGTTTCATATTGTTCGGCATGAGTAATTGTACCATGCTCTATACTGTTCAACATGAGTAATTGTACCATGTGTTATATTGATATCCTATTGGGTGGATTTGACTTCAAGTAACTGTTATGTGCTTGAATGTGATTATGATTATGTTTAATATCAGCTGATATTTCGGGGGTATAATGGAATGCGACCACTTATGAGAAGTTGTAACATAAGGTGCTCGGATTTCATTATACCTGTGTCCGTTTCCACCGCACTGTGGCCACAGTTTGGGGCTCAGTTACTATGAATATGCCTAATCAGTTCATAGGATACTGATACCTTACATGGTTCCCTGAAAAATGGGTCTTGTAAGGCGTGAATAGGCCTAAGCCGTTCACATATATAGAGGATGGGTTCCCACGAGGATGTAAGCCCATACCCACGTATTATGACTTATTGTTCAGACGGGAAAAGGTAAGATCAGGTAATGTAATGTGTTTACAGTATTCCAAATATGATGTTGAACAACTTGTTTACGTGTTGCATATTATTTGGCATCTTGATGCATGCATAATAGCTTACTGAGATTCTTTCTCACCCCGTCTCCCTTTAATTTTTTTAGATTCAGCTGAGACAGGTAGACCAGACCGGTGAGGCCGGCAAGGAGGGTGGATTGTATTTTGGGTCGTCAGGGTATATGTACTGTTTGGGAGTTGGGGAATAAGTGTGGTTATGATTAAATTTGGGGAAAAGAAATGTGTATTAAGTTTTATAAATATTTTCAGTTGTATTGTTGTAAATTAAAACAGGTTATAGTTTGGGTTCCAAAAGTTTATATAACTTTTAAATTATTTAAAGGAAAAGTTTCAATTTTAGAAGTTGGTTTGGGGATCCTCCAGCTGGGGCACGATTTTATAGGTCCCGGGGTGGGGAGTCCTCACAAAACGTCCACACCAAGGTTGCCCCTTGATTAGCAAATACTTCCTCAGTCCCCTTATCTGACTCAGTAGATGATTTATTGTCATTCACATGATCGGTTGCCGACACTTGACAAACGTCAAAATGACACATATCAAACGTGGGTGGTTTGGACCAATCAACAAGATTTTCTTGACTTGAAGATTCGACCAAAGAATATTCTTTAAAACCAACTGTATCCATCCAAGAATCAATCGACTCTTCAGGATTTGCATCAAACTGAGGTGGTTTTGACCAATGACAAGATTTTCTTGACTTGAAGATTCGACAAAAAATCCCTCTTAAAACCCAACAGTAGCAATCCAAGAATCAAAAGAATCATTAGGATTTGCCTTACCTTCGATCTCCGGAATTTCGAACCTCATATCGACATCCCTCGAACGGTTAGTTGCATACCTATCATGAAGTCCATGATTTCTGTCCAAGGAATTGACACCATTGTGATACTCCTCACCCTCAGGAGAAATATCCGAATCAGAACCCATAATCGGCGGTGTCCCCCCATGATTTCTGCGATTCTGAACTTGGAGTTGAAGTACCTGAACCTGTCTTCTCAGATTAGAATAAAAAGACTAGAATACCCTATACTAATGAATCATAAAACAAACACTTAAAACCCTAAACCCATTAACATTGAAGCCCATTGAGAGTTCCCAGCGGAATGGCCTGTTTGCTGAAGTTTCGCCTGCCTCCTGCTCGCCTGGCTAATGGTGAGGCTGGTGCCTAGCTTCCAGCTGCTTCCTCCAGATCGCTGCCTCTATTTTTGTTTGCCTTCTGCCCTGTTTCTGTTATTGCCTTCAGCCTTGTATCAACTTGCATCAAGAAAGTTGGTCCAGAATATTCTCAATGTACCAATTTGAAGTAGGAAAGAAAGGGGAAGAAGATGACTCATTAACATCATTTAACGGTTCTTTTAAAACAAAAGAATATTCATTTATTTGATTCAAAAAGTTCATTTTGTTTCGGATAATAGCAATCCGATTTACCAAATCTGATGTTGAGAATGAAAGAGTGAGTTTTTAGGAAACAATGTGTTTCCTTATTTCGAATCAATATCATAATTGGTAAGTTGATTTTGGGACTTTCATGGAAAGATTTATATTGTCCTATTATGAAAAGGATGTTTCCTATTTCGAATCAAAGCAACATATTTGGTAAGTTGATTTTGGGACTTTCATGGAAAGTTTCATAAGTATCATACATTGAAAAGGACTTTGTTAATATTGTAAATATCTTTTATTTATGTACATAGATTTATATTAGGACTAACCAACTAACAAAAGATCTTTCCTTATGAGTGTCTTCAAGTTTCCTTGTAGGATTTGGAAACCCACAAAAGGAAAGTTGTTGATTGCGTGAAGATCTTCTCAAGGTGCATATAAATACAAAGAGATTAGCACAAGAGAAGACACGACATTTAGAGATTTATTTGAGAGACAAATATTTCAGTTCTTCATGTTTTCATATTGTAACTTTAGGTTGTGAGTGAAGGTTGTGACATACATCCGAACTCACATCTAGGTTTTTGTCAAGTTCTTTGTTTTACTTCTGATTGGAATAGAGTCTATTTGGGAAAGAGAGTATGTTCTTGTCATAGAAGGTGATTAGAACTTGTATAGTATTTTCATCTTTTAGTTTTCACTTATTCGTATTTTTGTAAGCAACAAATGTTTTAATAGTGAAAAGTTTTTGGGCGTAAGCCTAGTTTGCTGGTCTTAAGATCAGTGAGCGTATATAACTCCTGTATTATTATTTTATTCCGCTGCAATATTTGTGGATGTGTGGACAGTTGTGAGACACATCTGTACTCACATCCATGGATTGTTGAAGTTGATTGTGCTTCCTAGCTACACGAAACTTTCAATTGGTATCAGAGCCAACTCTCAAAATATTACTCAGTGTTGATCCAGAAAGTGTAGTCATTATGGAATGCCAAAATCATCAAAACAGGCCTCATGTCTTGGATGACATAAATTATTCTATTTGGAAGTCTAAGATGCGTAATTACATCAAAGGTATTGATGAAAGGGCTTAGATGTGTATTCTTGTTGCATGGCAACCTCCTACTGTGGAGAAGAAGCCTGAGTTTGGTGTTGGTGAGTCTATCTTTGAGAGAAAACATGAGGAAAGGTGGACTATTGATGAAATCCATGCTGCTAACTATAATTCGAAAGCAATGGGTGCTATTTCCAGCCATGTTTCTGGGAATATGTACAAACTCATCACTAATGAAAGTGTTGCTAAAGCTGCTTGGGATATCTTGAAAATGCAATGTGAGGGGATTCCAAGTGTAAAAGCTACTAGGATTAGAATTTTAATGGTTAGGTTTGAAAGTCTTAGAATGGAAGAAACAGAGGACATAGTTTCATATGCTGCAAAAATCCATTAAATTTCTAATGAGTGTACGAGTCTGGGAGAATCAATCTCAAATGCAAGACTTGTGAGTAAGATTTTGAGGACCTTACCTGAGAGGTTGAATATAAAAGTGGCTGTGATAGAAGAAACCAATGACACCAACACTGTAGGCTTAGATAAGATTGTAGGAATTTTGACTGTGTTTGAGCTAAATCTTGAAGCTAAAAAAAAGAACAAGTCCATAAGCCTTGCCCTTAAAAGTGTTGCTGCTGTTCCAATAGAACTTGTGGAACTATCCTATGAAATCGACAAGTCTAATCTTGAGGAACAAGATGTGGCACTTATTTCCAAAAAAATTAGTTCCATGTTGAAGAACAAAAGAATGAGTAAGTTCCCCAGTAGACCTATTTCCAGTCCTGCTGAAAAGCCAAAACCTAGGACTGAGAATGGATTTAAAAAGCCAAACTTTGATAGTAAAAAATCTTCTGATTCTGTGCAATGTTGGGCATGTCGTGGCTTTGGTCACTATGCCAATGAGTGTGCTAAAACACTTAAAAAGAAGGGAATGAGCTTAACTGCTACCCTTAGTGATAGTAAGGATGTAGAAGAAGTTACTAACATGTCCATTATCAATTGCCATTCTGTGTTAAATGCTTTTTTTTGTAGAAATCAAAGAAGTTCCTGAAGAAACTGTGGATGTGGACATATCTGGTGTCACATCTGACCTGATGTTTAACTGCTTCTCTGTGAAAGGAGATTCTGATGATGAGAATAGGGACATACCTGTAAGTACCCCAATCTGGATCACCCTCTTCTGGACACCCGGAAAACACCGCAAACTCACTCAAACACAGTCTCGAACACCCGGAACCCTAAAAAAACCCTCAAAACCCTTCAAAAAACCTCATAAAGGCCCAAAAAACCACCAACCAAACCAAGGGGGGGCCTTTCTGGGACAAAAAAAACACAAAAGGACTTTTTGGGAATTATGTAGAAATTAGAAAAGCATAGAAGGTCCGTACGGACCTCTTTGCATGCTAAAAGGTCCGTACGGACCTCTTTGCTACCAACCTCATAATTACTAAATCCCCTTAAATTCCACCAGTTTCCCCTAAATCTAGGAAAACCAAAACTTTGGTTTTGCACATAGGTCCGTACGGACCTTATTGCAGTTTTCCCCACACTATAAATAGAGGGCTCCCCCTCCCTCATTTTTCACACCATCTTCTTCTACTCTCTCCCTAAGCCTTATGGCTCCCCCTCTAAGTCCTTCCGAGGCAATCCCGGCCCCTTTCGGTTCCTTTCGAGGCAATTCCGAGCTCCCTTGTGGTGCTCTGAATCCCTTCCGAGCGCTCCCAAGACGCTCCTGCGCTGCCCCGAGGCACTCTCGAGGTACTCTGAGGCCCCTTGTGGTACTCCGAGGCCTTGCCTGGTCTTTCCCGAGGCGTCCCGGCTCTTTCCGAGTCAAACCGGTAACTCGGACACACGCCGGAACTCTGCCCGAACGCAACCGACGATCCCGACGCACGCTGAACCTCTGCCCGAATCCAACCAACAATCCCTCCGATCCCAACGCACGCCGAACCTCTGCCCGAGTGCAAACTTGACAATCCCGAGGCACGCCGAAGCTCTGTCCGCAGACAACCGGCACATCCCGAAGCAATCCCGGTTCGTCCCGGAACACTATTCCATCCTCAAACACTATTCCCCAGCGGAAGACAGACACGAACCAATATTGGTAAGGCTTCCTTCCTACACTATTTCAATACATTTCAATAAGCAGTGTACAATGTAGACATCCGACATAGCATGCATTTTTAAAAGCACACACACACACAACATTTAAAGAAAGAGGGGTGTCGAAAGACTCGTTTTTACGAGGCTACTCGGGTGAGCTCTATTATTCTAATATTCTCTTCCCGAGGAGTAGCATGACCTCCGAACTCAAAAATCTCATCACAAAAAAACAGTTTATTTTTAAATTGATGCCTTTTTTCAATGTTTTGGGCTTAATCAAAACGGCGTGGCGACTCTACAAGCAAAACACAGCGAGACACTTCCAATGCGACGCGACGCAGACGGAAAATGCGAAACAGCGAAAATGCCAGATGCCGGGGCGCGATCGCGCTGCCTCTCGGTTCCGGGCAATTTCAGTTGGCGACTCCGATGGGGAATATTTTTTTTTAAAAACTTTTAAACAAAACAAAAGATTTTTAAAACGATGATGAGGGTCAAACTTTCATTTTACCCCTTTCTTTAACTGTTGTGTGTGTGTGCATGTGCTTTACTTTTTATTTTACAAAAAAAAATAAAAATACAAAAAAAATGCATCAATATACATCTGTGTACATACATTTAAAATTCTTCAAAAACATCTGTTTTACTTAGAAAAAGAATTTTAGAGACCGCACACTACTCGCACTGCTGCCTCGGTACACCGCACGCTACTCGCACTACTGCCTCGGTACACCGCATGCTACGCGCACTGCTGCCTTGGATACACTGCACACTACAACCCTCAACCTGGGGTGGTCTCAGTTGCAGTCCGTTTAGTCTTCCTAGGCCTCTTGGACGCGCACGGGATCATTTCAAACATCCCATCCTAGCCAAGTGTCAACCCTGCACGCTTGAGTCACATTCTGCCAAGTGGCGACTCTACAAGCAAAACACAGCGAGACACTTCCAATGCGACGCGACGCAGACGGAAAATGCGAAACAGCGAAAATGCCAGATGCCGGGGCGCGATCGCGCTGCCTCTCGAATCCGGGCAATTTCAGTTGGCGACTCCGGTGGAGAATATTTTGTTTTAAAAACTTTTAAACAAAACAAAAGATTTTTAAAACGTTGATGAGGGTCAAACTTTCATTTTACCCCTTTCTTTATCTGTTGTGTGTGTGTGCATGTGCTTTACTTTTTATTTTACAAAAAAAAAAAATACAAAAAAATGCATCAATATACATCTGTGTACATACATTTAAAATTCTTCAAAAACTTCTGTTTTACTCAGAAAAAGAATTTTAGAGACCGCACACTACTCGCACTGCTGCCTCGGTACACCGCACGCTACTCGCACTGCTGCCTCGGTACACCGCACGCTACTCGCACTGCTGCCTCCGTACACCGCACACTACAACCCTCAACCCGGGGTGGTCTCAGTTGCAGTCCGTTTAGTCTTCCTAGGCCTCTTGGACGCGCACGGGATCATTCCAAACATCCCATCATAGCCAAGTGTCAACCCTGCACGCTTGAGTCACATTCTGTCCAGTCTCGGTTGGTTTTTACCCAATCCGTGTCATACAGCCTGGATACATATCCCATGCCGGCCATTTTCTGAGTCAAAGCTCGGAACTCAAGATCCCTTACGCAAGCAAAGCGATGAAAGGTCATGCTAAAATCTTGACCTGATCTTGATTTCCGAAGCTACACCCAGACGATGTTCCGTCCCAGATATACATCCATGCCCACATGACACCATGTCATCAAGCCTTTAATACGTCAGCCATGACGATATGACCTAGCCAACGCCTAACGTCACAGATCCCTTGTTCAAGCAAGATAAAGAGAGATCATGCCGAACTCTTGACCCGATCTTGACTCAGGTGCCGGCTCGGCTCACTATTCACATGGCTAACACATTAAAACGAACATGACAGGCTCGGTCCTTAGGTTCAATTTTTCTTTTAGGCCGGTGGAAACCGCTTGCCCTATAGGACCCTCGCCCGAGGCTGTCCACCCCGGGATGTCGAAATACAGGTGCAAAACGAGGGGCTTATAGCAGCACAGATGGTCTCCCTTGATCCAGGATCTAGCATAGTTGCGAAAAAGAAGAGCAATCTTTTCCAACCTACCTAGGATTCTGAGAAAACACTGTTTTAAGTAAAATTAAAACAAAAAAAAAATGGTAACCGCATGTCACGTGAGCTTTCCCCCCTTTTATCCAAAAGGCCTTCCCATGTCTAAACCTTACCCATCACCCCCTCCAGTGAACCGAGAGTGATCGAGAGTACCCGGGAACTATTCTCCCGGTGTCAAAGCCGCAAGGTCCAACATTCTTCCAGCACAGTCACTAGGGCAGTCCGTCAACTCCCCATGGCCAAGTCGGTGGATAACAACGAGGAAAGCGGGGCCTTACCCCTGGGAAATCTCCCAACAATTGAGGAAGTTTGGCAAGTCCTCATGGCTCTTGAGAAATGCCAAGGCGAACAGCAAGCCTGATCGAAGGTGCCATGCACCACTTCGAAACGTTAGCCATTCCCCGACCACTCGAGACTCCCAAAGACATGCCCGCTCTCGCAGCTCCTAACGTCTCTCATTGTCTCCCAGAAGTCAACCTGTTGCCCTCGTACGAGCCATGCAGCTACGACATAAAGCCACAAGACCCCCCGGGGGAAGACGTGTCTGGTCAACATCCTGAGGTCCCGATACCACCGCAGAACAACGAACACATCTGGTGGGACGTCTGCGATTGCACCGCTTGTCTGAAAATGGAATTCCAAGATGAAATGAATGAGGATCGCCCTCGAAGAAAGAAGAAACCCTCTTCTCAACAAAAACTGAAGAAGAGATACGAATCCGGCGACCCCACAGTCGGAACCCTTGGAGAACCATCAGGAAAGTTTGACTACTACGTCATCTACTCCAGCAAATCTCCTCAACCTAGCTCTACACAAGGCCACAACAACGTCTGCTCCATGATCAGCTGGGACGAGATCCGCACCGCCAGCAACGGCCCGAGGGTCCAGGTACCCCAACCCCTGTCATGGGAAGATCTCAAGGCCACTGTTGACGCTTCAACAAAAGCAATAACGGTGAACGAACTGAAATGCGCAGCATGGCCCTAGGCCAACCAAGGCCCTCTCATTACAGAAATAGGAGAGACAAGTAAAGCAGCCAAGCCAAAGGTGAACGTACTGACACGTTCCGGTCAAATCCCAACGAATCCTCCACGGGCAGACAAAAGGCCAGCCATGCCTGAGCCTCGAACTGAAAAGGGGCCCTACGCCAAAGAAGTCGAAACCCTTGACCCGAAGGCTGAAGATCATGTCTTGACACAGCTCAAGCGTACTCAGGCTAACATATCTCTCTGGTCCTTACTCACTTCCTCTTACCCGCACAAACTCAAGTTGGAGGAAAGCCTGGCCCAAACCATGGTACCCATCACCGTGACACCAGATGAAGTGGTTCAGATGATCGGCAACATTCATTACAGCAACATCATCACGTTCAGGGAGTTCGACCTCCTAAAATTTGGGGCTGAACATAACGAACCTGTCTACATAACAGTTCAACTTGACGAGCGTCGCCTCCCTCGGGTCTTAGTAGATGGGGGATCAGCCATGAACGTTCTTCCATCCAAAATGATGGATTTGCTAGGGACCAAGACCACTGATCTGAAACCCTCAACTCAGACAATCAAAGCATACGACTCAACATCTTGCTCAGTCTTGGGAATAGCCACCCTGAACCTGTGGTTCTGAAAGCAGATGGTCCCGACCGACTTCCAAGTCATCGACATCCCGATCACATTCACTGCCATCTTGGGACGCCCTTGGCTATACCAGATCAATAGGGTGGCCTCCACCCTCCACCAGTGCGTAAAGTTTGTCCAAGGAACAGACCTTACCATCATTTACGATGATAGCATAACCACCGAAGGGACCGACACGAACGGCGTCCCGATCCTGGAGATCAAACACGACAATGAAGGTATGATGCTGACTGGGTTCACCATCGAAAGCCCGAAGGCCCAGGTGTGCCATATAGACCTGCCCTTGATTTGGGACCAGATCCCTCCCCCGATGAAAATGATGAAGCGCATGAACTACATCCCGGGGCTTGGTTTGGAAAAACGCCATCAGGGTACCCAACAAATCATCAAGATCAAGGAACAGAATACCCTCCATGGCCTGGGATACATTCCTACTCCCGAAGACGCGGCGGAAGATAGAAAAGCTGCACGGAAACACTCCGCCAATAGCAAAAGAGGCTTGCACGCAATCTCCGATCTCCGCCCTTACAGCTTCGACATGACCAGGTACTTCACAAAGAAAACCGGCAGCTTGAACGAAGACCCAGAAAAGGGAACAGAACTGATCAACGCCAAACAAAACTGGCCGGCAAATATGGACAAGCTCCAGCAGAACCTTGCAAGATTCAGAGGCCTCAAGCCAAATCCAGCCAGAAGAGCATTTCTTGATGCACCACTTCTGCCGGGACCCACAACCACCGCTATTCACAATGAATTCTGGTTTGGGAAAACCCCCTCTTTGGCAGAAGAACTCGAAAAACTCTCTATCAACATCCCTGCCACCAACAAGCAGGACGAGTCTGCATTCGAGCTAGCAATGCCCAAGACAAGAGCGAAAGACTCCGCAGACGATGCCTGGAACGAGCCACTGCTCCACCAGCTCTTCAGTGAAGAAATCGAGGTGCCAGACCTAATCGATTTTGTTTCTGATAACTCTATAATAGCCATGATCGGGAACGGCAGCTCGAAGCCTTTCAACCCCTGCTTCCTATCAAGCTCATTGCCACTCAATAACTGGGCCACCTTCTCCGGACCTATCGCCAGCAAAAAGGACATGATCGAACAACTTGGTCTGACCCCTCGCATCCTAGAGTCCAGTGTCAAAGCCTATCCTGAGTCCATTATCTTAGAATTCGAGTCTCTCGAGTCATCTGATGGCCTCACGCCAGAAGATTACGAACTCATCGCCAATAATGTATTCCCTTATGCTCTTAATGAATGCTTCGATCTTTCCGAGTATCCTCTCATTGCATCTTTAACAACTGATAAATTAACTAACACACAAACAGTTAATAACGATTCACTTGATAAATAAGCAGACACATTAAAAAAACAATACATTAAGCATATCTTTAAGCATGTTGTCAAACGAGAGAAAAATCGAGCCCACGCTGCCGAGGAGGTTTTAACCAAAGTGAATTTGGGAACTGCTGAAGAGCCAAAAGAGACGCAAATCGGAAGTTTCTTCACCGGCACAGAGCAAAACGTATTGACTGCACTGCTCAAAGAGTTCGTGGACGTGTTCGCTTGGTCTTACCGAGACATGCCCGGATTAGATCCAAACATAGTAGAACATCGGATTCCCTTGAATCCCGAGGCTAAGCCCGTCAAGCAAAAGCTACGCCGGATCAAGCCAGAATGGTCTTTACAAGTCAAGGAAGAGATCGAAAAGATGCTATGCGTCGGCTTCATCAGGGTGATCGAGTACCCTACATGGCTCTCCAACATAGTCACGGTCACCAAGGCCAACGGAAAAGTGCGCTGCTGCGTGGACTTCCGAGATCTCAACAAAGCAAGTCCCAAGGACGACTTTCCACTACCAAACATCGACATGTTGGTAGACACTACAGCCAATTTCGAGGTCAAGTCCTTCGTAGACAGGTTTGCCGGCTACAATCAAATCAAGATGGCCGAAAAAGATCAAGAAAAAACAGCCTTCACAACGCCCTGGGGAACCTACTTCTACACAATGATGCCGTTCAGACTAAAGAATGCTGGGGCTACCTACCAACGGGCAGCAACCGCCCTCTTTCACGACATGGTCCACAAAGAGATCGAAGTGTACGTCGATGACATGACCATCCACTCAAAGGGATCAGATGGACAACACCTCACGGACCTGAGAAAGTTCTTCGAACGCCTCCAGAAACACTCGATGAGGTTAAACCCTACCAAATGCACATTTGGGGTCAGCCGAGGCAAAGTCTTAGGATACATGGTCACCGAGCGAGGCATCTAGGTTGATCCTCAAAAGATCAAGGCCATTATCGAAATGAGACCACCGCAAACTCAAACAGAGGTGAAAAGCTTCATGGGTCGCCTGTAGTATATCATCCGCTTCGTCAATCAGTTGACCTCCATGTGCGAGCCAATCTTCAAACTGATGAAGAAAAATGCCGACGTCGAATGCAACTCAGAATGCCAAAGAAACCTTTGAAGAAATAAAGGCGTACCTTGTGAGTCCTCTGATTCTCTGTCCTCCCCACGAGGAGAAGCCACTGTTGCTATACCTAACTGTGACCGACACCGCAGTCGGAGCCATGCTCTGTCAAGAAAAGAAAGAGTCACGAGTCGAGAACGCCATCTACTTCGTCAGTCGAAAGTTTCAAGGCAGCAAACTCAACTACTCAGCCCTCGAGAAAACCTGCGCAGCTCTAATATGGGTCGTCGGAAAATTACGACACTACATGCAGTCACACACGGTGCACTTGGTTTCCAAAATGGACCCAGTCAAATACCTCTTCGACAAACCATCTCTGTCAATGAGGCTCGCCAAATGGTCTTTCTTCCTAGCGGAATTTGATATCAAGTACGTGAACCAAAAGTCAATCAAGGGACGGGTAATGGCCGAACAGCTAGCTGACTTCCCAATCGATGAGGCTCAAGGCCCTGAACCACAATTTCCAGATGAAGGAATCTTCGCACTCGAAGGCGAAAATCGATGGCAACTGTTCTTCGACGGATTATCCAACAAAAGTGGAAATGGCATCGGTATGCTCTTGATCGACCCCAAGGACGAGCACACCCCAATTGCCATAAAGCTAAATTTCGAGGTAACCAACAATGTCGCCGAATACGAAGCCTGCGCCGCCGGACTAGAGACCGCACTCGAAAGGAACGCCCAGAAACTTGAGGTCTTCGGGGACTCAGCCCTGATCATCAATCAAGTTTCCAACAAGTGGAAAACCATAGACCCGGGCTTGCAAAAATACCACACCTGTATGGAGGACATCATCACGCAATTCGAAGAGGTCACCTTCCTCTACTTGCCAAGAGACCGAAACCGGTTTGCAGACGTCCTAGCCACCTTGGCTTCACTCGTAGAGATCCTCGAAGGAAAGGCAATCATGACATTCCAAGTCGGGCGAAAAGAAATTCCCGCCTACTGCTGTGAGATCGAACCAGAGCCCAAGCCCATCAATGAGCCATGGTACAACCAGATCTTCCAATACCTCAAAAACGTGGAAACCGCCTTCATGAACGAGGAAGGTCAACGCAGGGAAGGAGCCAAAGCCAAGAGCTTCATGGCGCTAAATCGCCTAGCCTCTCACTTTGTCATCCTTGGGGACATGCTATACAAAAACGCTACCAAGGACCGCTCCTACGCTGCATCAGCCAGGAAAAAGCAAGTGAGATCATGAACGAAGTCCACAACGGGGCTTGCGGCCCCCACATGAACGCCAGAGCCTTGATGCAAATCATTCTTCGGATGGGCTACTACTTGATCTCCATGGAGGCAGACTGTATTCACTTTGTCCGAAGCTGCGACAATTGTCAACGGTTCTCCAACCTTAATGATCTACCTCCTCTCGATCTCTACTGCATGACTACGCCCTGGCCCTTCGCCACGTGGGGAATCGACGTCATCGGGAAAATCGTTCTGCCAGGTAGCAATGGCCAGGAGTTCGTCTTGGTAGCCATCGACTACTTCACCAAATAGGTCGAAGCCATGTCCTACAAGGTGCTCACCTCCAGGAAAGTGGCATATTTCCTCAAGGAAAACATCATCTGCCGATACGGCATCCCTAACGAGGTCATATCAGACAAAGGCTCCCACTTCGAAGGTGAATGCGACAGATTGCTGGCCGAATTCAAGATCACACGCCACAAATCTTCTCCATACCGGCCCCAAACGAACGGTGCCTTAGAAGCAGCAAACAAGACCCTCGAACGGATCATCCGAAAAATGACCACCCGAGGACGCGATTGGCCTGAAAAGCTGCACCTAGCACTTTGGGGATGCCGAACATCAGTCAGAATAGCCACGGGAGAAACTCTATTCGCCCTGACATACGGAATGGAAGCAGTAATGCCTGTTGAATTGGAAATTCCCTCACTTCGAGTGCTGCTGGAAAATGAAATCAACGAAGTCGAATGGCTCCGAAGCCGATACGACGAACTGGCTCTGCTAGACGAGCGACGACTAAAGGCCATGGAACACGTCTGAGCCTACCAAAGCAGGATGACTAGAGCTTTCGACAAGAAAGTCAAGTCTTGAGACATCAGGGAAGGCAACCTGGTACTCAAAGAAAAGCCTCCCACTCGAACCAACCCACTGGGAAAATGGGAACCTACATGGATCGTCCCTTTAGTGGTTCAAAAGATCTTCTCCGGAGGTTCCATAAAGCTGACAGACCTAGACGGCAATCCCTTCACGAATCCAGTCAACGGAAGCAAACTTCGTAGATACTTCGCCTAAAGAAGAACAACTGTGCATCTCTTGGCACTCCATGTAGTGTCAAACTACGAAGACCTGAGCCCTCTAGTCCGGGGGAACGTAAGCAACCTTAATTAGTCCGGTCTAAAAACACACAAAAAATTCAAAAGTTTGAATGTCAATCAAGACCTCCATCAAACTACAAACTTTCCAGGAGCATGCCCCCAACATCACCTTGACCAAGTCAAACGACGGCGGCAACATCAAGGGACATCCGAGGGTCAATCAGCGTCAAACGACTGACCCATGTCAACTTCCAAGCCAGAGGCTTGTCTTTGCCCTCACGCGCTTCAAAAAAAAAAAAGAGCTCGAGGCTGCTTCAGCCCGCAATGACAACAGAAAGGTCCAAAGCTGGACGCCATCAAGGCTCACAAAAGAAACAAAAAGCAAAAAAAAAGATCTTGCGTCTCGACAAAGCTTTAAAAGTAAATCACAAATCACTAACAATTACAACATTTCTTGATGAGTTCAAGCACGGTCTACTCTCAAGTTCACAACATGCTAAAAGACAGCTTAATACATTTAACAAATAATGTGTTTACAATGCAAAGAATGGATACCTAGGAGGTCATTCTGCGCCATCTGCGCTTGTCCCCTTGCCATTCTTCCCTTTGTTCCCTCGTCCCCGGCGAGTCTTCTTTCGCTCCACGCAAGCCAGCTCTGTCTCTCTCAATCCGAGATTAGGGGTCCTCCCCGTAGAGTCAAACAATCCAACAGCTCGCAGGGCTTCATTCGCTCGTGCTTCAGCTCGAATCTCCTCCCTGCGAGTCTGCAAAAGAGGACCTCTCTCCGTCAGTCGGTCAACTCTGGTCTCGTTGTCAAACAAAGTGTCTCCCGTAACATCCTGAGGGTCAGACCAGGCTTCGGCACTCCTAAGGCAATACCTGCGACGGCAATCGGGCCCCAGAATCGCTTCACGCTTGCTCCCCAAAATCACTTGGGACTGCCCAACACACTTCTCCTACCAATCCAGGTACACGGTAGTCAATACAATACTCTCCCGACGTCGAAGGAGCACCACAGGAGGGAAAGCGGAATACTTCCATACCCTCAGAAAGTACAAGAGAGCACCTGGAGCTGCCATACAAACGGGAGCCACCTCCGCGGTGGCAAGGTCATCCCAGCCTAACAAAGGCTCCTGCCTCATTCCGAACTTCCGGGAAACAAGTAACGGAATATAGAAGGAGGACCGAGACAAACTTGGAACTCTGACAACATATGACCCTTCCTGAAAGGCCCTCCTAGTCTCGATTCCCTAATGCGGAACCCACCAGCAGATCTGATGCGTACCAAGCTGTGCCATCCATCTCTCCCAGGCGGACTGATCCATATCCAATACAAGAGGACGCTGAGCAAATGTCTACGGGCTAAACGACGCCGGAGCCTCGAGCATAGCCTGGAGTCTCTCTCGCAACCACAAAGTGAGCAAAGCGAGGCTTCCCCCTCTCATAAACCTATCTACAATCGCCAGACGATCAATGCCATGAAGGGTCTCCCCCAGCACCAATGGCACAATATCCTCTCCGTCTCTGCAGTGCCCAACCACATCCAGCAAAACACCGTCGCAAACCCCGAGAGAGCTGACCATGAAAAGCGTCGCTATCACGCACAAGGCAAATGCATCCCACGAGACGTCACTCTCGTCATCACTCATAAACCACTCCGGCAGTGCAGAAATGTTAATGTGACCCAAATCAAAGGTCATACCCTGCACTTCTTCCAACGAAGCCCGAAGAAAGTATGCAAGCTTCACGCTCACGGCAGCACCGCCAATCAGAGGAAGCGAGATGGCCTCCACCTCCGGTCCTCCCATCAAAGCTCGAAAATCCTCGAAAGTGGGCGTCACTTCATTGTAGGAGAAGCTATACACATGCCTCCTAACGTCCCAGAACCTTGCGGCAGCCCGCAACAATTCCCAATCAGGAACCAACTCCTTAAAGGACCAAACCGAGCAGAGTGAAAACCTCACCTCAAAAGCCCGCCTTTGATGCCTCATATGGTGTCGCATCCATATTTTCAGCCGCTCAAGGAAGTATGCTTGCCTATCCTTCGAAAGCCTCGGCAAAACTCGTGGAACATACGAAGAATCCATGGCAAAAATGGAGGTTCCTAGAGAAAATGGGGAAGAAAGCTCGAAATGACTGCAAAAGGGAAGTGGGGGAAGTTCAGACATCCTCAAAACACTTATCCTCTCCCCAAAAGCAAAGAAGATCCGTACGGACCTTTTTGCATGCCTAGGTGGTCCGTACGAACCTTCTTGCAACATGGTCCCACATTTTCAGCAAACAGTACAATAGCCACTGTTCCCATCAGGACCTTGCTCCAAACTACCCAAATTCTGGCTAAAGCCATTCTCGGCAAGCATACACTACCCACAAACGCACTCCCAGCTCACGTAGCATGCACAAATAATAAACTAGCAACAATTCCTAGGACAAACCCCGGGAATCACAAAATACGACATTACATCTTAAAATAAAATACTTTGCTGTGCAAATACAAGTGTTTTATTACAGGTACCCAAAATGTCTGTTGATAAACAAAAATAAAATGGAAAGAGGGAAAGCAAATGAGCCCTACTCCGACTCCTCATCATCGACCTAATCAAACGTGAAGTCAGGCATATCGGTAAACTCGCTGGTCACGCCCTCGTCATCCGAATATCGGACCCCCTCCTGAGGCAAGTACTCAAAGTAATCCGCAGGATCGAGCCCGGTAAAAGGATCAAAGGAGGAAGGCTCCGACGAACCCTCTCCATGAGACCCCTGCGCCGGCAAGAACTGGTGAAAAATTGACTGCTGCCGGACCCCCGAAGACGTCCCTGTATCCATGCTATGCCGACTTCGAACGGGTCCCTCCTGCTGCGGCCCTAGCTAAGCTCTCGATGGGGGAACATCCACGGAATGCCTCAAAAGCATCGGCTCTTACGCCGACACATGTCGCGAAGACTGGCAAGACAGCTTCCCCGCCATCTTCTTCACAAAAGACCTTAACGCCACGTAACGGCGGGTCAACGTGTCAAAGGATCTCCCCGAGACCTGCACAAACAAACAGCCAAAGAAACGCTCAGCAATAGAGATACAATCATACTCAGCAAAAGAGAAAAATACAGAAAAGATGCCAAGATGGAAAAGAGTAAGCACACTCACCGGCGCATCCGGGTCAACCCGATAGGCAGCAGAAGCCTGCTCAGGCATGGGTACCGACACCCTCCGCCTCGATGAGTCACCCCGTACATATGTAAAGTCCGGCCCCGACACCGCAACATCTGGAGGACGTGGTGGGCCATCCCGTCTCTCTCTCGTCAACACATGTGGCATCTTCAGCTTCCTCCTGACGAAGGCCCCATACTCCTCGCCAAACAAAATGAACTCCTCAGCACTCACGCCGCCAAAGTACCTGTCGTACTCTATCACATCCATGTCACGGGGATGCATCATCCCAAATGGCGGATCCCTCGGAGCCATAGGGGGCACACCCGGGCCATGCTGCCAGAAGACCCTCTCCCCCAAGTACATAACATCACAGGTCAGGCCCCGCAACATCTTCCTCTCCGTCGTCACCACGGGACCACCTTCAAGCTCGTCGCCTCCATACCGAGCCCAGGGATACAGCTCAAACTCCGCCGAGCTATCCTTTTCCAGGTACTCCTGCACATCCCGATAGGCGATGGTGAGCTTCCCCCTATTCGTCCTCCTCCTCCTCGACTGATGGGCCCAGCCCAGCATAGCAGGATAGGCCTCCATGGCCTCAGCATCCCGGTCCCACGGAAAGCACCGGAAGATCTCGTAAAACCACACCTGAAACAAAAGCAGAAAAAGCTCAGGGCAAAAGAAAACGGAGAAATGACAAACTGCTAAATCAAAAACAGCAATAAACTCATACCTCCAAAGCAAAATCGAAGCATCCCAGAGAACTGGCCACGCCTCGGCTAAACCGGTCCAAAGAAAAGTAGAGCTCGACCAGGCCCGCCTCGCCCCAAGCTATCTCACCAACCCTCTCCAAATCCACCAAGCTCTCCAGTCGAGGGAAAGGAGCTGAGGTAGCGTGATTCGAGAACAAAGTCTCGGAGAGAGCAAACCACAAGAAAGAGCGCGCCAGATGCTCAGCCGTCACCAAACCGGTGCCCCGACAATAGGCCCCGATGTTGGCCGTAATCTGTGCCTCAAATTCGCCATATAACATGGCCAGGCCCCTGCGAGGAAAAGGCGCGAAGCCCAACAGCTCAGCCAGCGTCCCATCAATCATCCTGTCCCTCCATCTCACTGGCCCTCCTTTGAAGGAAAGCCAGGTAATAGCAGCAAAGTCGGTGGGAGTCACCGTCACCTCTCCCCAGCTCAAAGGGAAGGTGTGCGTGGTGTCCCACCAATACTCGGACAAGGCCAGGAAGATACTCTTGTTCTTCCTCGTCTCCGGAATCCCGGCCAGGTTCTCCACGAACGCGCCCAAACCAGAAGCGAAGACTAGCCTCTTAGGGCTCGGCCTGCCCTCTCTAGAGATATCTGGCAAATGCTGCCACAACTCAACTACCGCCTCGAGCGACCCCCGAGACTTCATCTTCTTGGCCTTTCCAGACAAAGGCCCCTCATCCTGCAGGTAAACACATCAAAGGTACGTCAGCCACAGTACATAATGCCAAATATTAAAAGGAAACGAAAGCATAAAAATCCGTCCCAACACGGCAAAGCATAAAAAGTCCGTCCCAACACGGCAAAACAAAAATAACCCGTCACAAAACACGGCACACATTGCACATAATTTTCCACATGTAACCCGTCACAAAACACGACACACATTGCACATAATTTTCCCCATGCAGTCCGTCACAAAACACGGCACACACTGTACAAATTTTCTCAACAGAGGGATTCCCTACACGACACATCTTCAAAAAACCCGTCACAAAACACGGCGCCCATTGCACGTAAACTCCCCACAAAGTCCGTCCCAAAAAACACGGCACACACTACATGACACATTTTCAAAACAAAAAAAAGTCCGTCCCTACGGCACACACTTTCAAGACAAAACCCGTCACAAAAACACAGCACATGTCACACTCTTTACACAAAGTCCGTCCCTACACGACGATTTTTCACAATGTACATACAAAAGTAGCATAGGGTACAAAACACCAAAGCAAGCATTTCAAAGAGAGGCACTTTATTTTTACAAATAAGAGCTAATCTCCACATTTTTGCACAAAAATCACATACCCACAATTCTCACATGCCCAATTTCAACAATTCATCATGAATTTCACAAAAAAGCATGGCAATAACAAAAAGCCCCAAATATGCGAAGAATTAAAACCTAGTTCTAGCATACAATAATTCGAGCAAAGGAATCAAGACGAAATTGATTTCTTACCTCCCCGACGGCCCTATCCCGCATATTGTGCACCTCCGGGTCCGGATACAGCACATCCGGATTCCTTGACGAAGAAACGAAGGAAGTACAATTCCTTTGAAGGTCCACCCTTTGCTCAATAGCCTCTTGACCCCGTTGACGACGACCTCTCCTTGCCCTTTCCGCCATTGACAAGCAATTCAAGCGAAATGCGGAGGATTTACTTAGGAATTTTGATCAAAAATCAAGGTTTTCTCTCCCTCTCTCTCGGTTGTTCACGAACTGGAAGAAGAAAAATGGGTGTGAGCCTCGTTGCTGAAGCTGATCAAATTCTGGGAATTCAAAATTGCACGAAGGTCCGTACGGACCTCTTTGCAAACATAAAAGGTCCGTACGGACCTCTTTGCATTTTAGGGCCAAATTACCCCTTTGCCCTTATAATCTTTGCCCCTGGCTGTCCAAAGGCCTATTTCAGCAGATTCAATGTAGTTTGGTCCTTAACCCAACAAAACAAACCCCGGCCGTCATCGTAAGTCCGGATTTCACCCACTAAACGGCAACACCAACCTCGGCCGTCATCGTAAGTCCGGATTTCGCCCACTAAACGGCAAAACATTTCAACCGACCGTCATCGTAAGCCCGAACCTCGCCCACTAAACGGCAAAACAAACCCCGGTCGTCAACGTAAGCCCGAGCCTTACCCACTAAACGGTAAAACAAACACAAAAGGCACAAACGCCTCCAAACACAAGTCCCAAGGAACAAAATGCCCCCAAAACACAAAACGGTGAAATAAACACCGGCCATCAAAGTAAGCCCGAAATCACCTTCTCAGCGGACAAAGCCCCTATAAGACTACGCGTCCCCAGTAGACGAACACCGGCAGTCATCGTAAGTCCAACCTTTCCCCAGCGGACAAAACACGAGGCAATCACGCCTCTCACACGAGGCAATCACGCCTCTCACAATCAAAACACGAGGCAATCACGCCTCTCACAATCAAAACACAAGGCAATCACGCCTCTCACAATCAAAACACGAGGCAATCACGCCTCTCACAATCAAAACACAAGGCAATCACGCCTCACAAAAGGCCTCGCCAGGTTCATACTCCTGAACCAAGCCTCAACTTAAGTTCATACTCCTGAACTAAGTCTCAAGCGTCAGGTTCATACTCCTGAACTAAGCCTCAACTTAAGTTCATACACCTGAACTAAGTCTCAAGCGCCAGGTTCATACTCCTGAACCAAAACCCACAGTCAGAGGACACAACACATCCTCACGCACGACACAACCACAAGTCATAGGGCATAACATGCCCTCATCACTATCTGCAGCCCGAAAGGCTTTAAACCACTCGGTTCGGAAGACCGTATAAACCTCCCACCTCATCATCCGCAGCCCGAAAGGCTTTAAATTACTCGATCTGGGAGACCGCATAAATCAGCCAAATCACTATCCGCAGCCCGGAAGGCTTTAAACCACTCGGTCCGGAAGACCGTATAAACCTCCCAAATCATTATCACCAGCCTGGAAGGCTTTAAATTACCTGGTTGGAAAACCGTAAAATTTCCATTTCTGGACGCCACCACGTCCTCATAGTCGACCTCAGCGGTCACATCACTTTAGGGCACCACCACGCCCTCATACACTCACAACTTCACGATGGCGAACTACGATCAGGCTTGATTCCCGCCAAGGATACGTAGGAATCCTATCACAGGTCCAGCCAACCGACCTATACGGTCACCCAGGACACCACCACATCCTCACCACTGACCTATACGGTCACCCAGGATGCCACCACGTCCTCACCACCGACCTATACGGTCACCCAGAATGCCACCAAGTCCTCACCACCGGCCTATACGGTCACCCAGGATGCCACCACGTCCACACAACCGACCTAAAAGGTCACCCACAGGACACCGACATGTCCACTTTCCCACACACCCGAACTACGATCAGGCTTGAGTCTCGCTAGGGATACGTAGGAATCCTATCACAGGGTCCAGCCAACTGACCTAAACGGTCATGCCTCAGGACACCACCACGTCCTCACACGATCCATATCAAGACCCTTATCATATCGATGACCCCACTTCCTCCGTAAGTGACGTCGTCGAGGGGCTTCTGTAAGTACCCCAATCTAGATCACCCTCTTCTGGACACCCTGGAAACATCGCAAACTCACTCAAACGCAGTCTTGAACACCCGAAACCCTCAAAAAACCCTCAAAACCCTTCAAAAAACCTTAAAGGCCCAAAAAACCACCAACCAAACAAAGGAGGGGGCTTTTTGGGACAAAAAAACATAAAAGTACTTTTTGGGAATTATGTAGAAATTGGAAAAGCATAGAACGTCCGTACGGACCTCTTTGCATGCTAAAAGGTCCGTACGGACCTCTTTGCTACCAAACCTTATAATTACTAAATCCCCTTAAAGTCGACCAGATTCCCCTAAATCTGGGAAAACCAAAACTTTGGTTTTGCACATAGGTCCGTACGGACCTTATTGCAGTTTTCCCCACACTATAAATAGAGGGCTCCTCCTCCCTCATTTTTCACACCATCCTCTTCTACTCTCTCCCTAAGCCTTATGGCTCCCCCTCTAAGTCATTCCGAGGCAATCCCGGCCCCTTTCGGTTCCTTTTGAGGCCTTCCGAGCTCCCTTGTGGTGCTCCAAAGCCCTTCCGAGCGCTCCCAAGACGCTCCCGCGCTGCCTTGAGGCACTCTCGAGGTACTTTGAGGCCCCTCGTGGTACTCCGAGGCCTTGCCTGGTCTTTACCGAGGCGTCTCGGCTCTTTTCGATTCAAACCGGCAACTCGGATGCACGCCGAAACTCTGCCCGAAAGCAACTGACGATCCGGACACACGCCAAACCTCTGCCCGAATCCAACCAACAATCTCTGCGATCCCAATGCACGCCGAACCCCTGCCCGAGTGCAAACTTGACAATCCTGACGCACACCGAAGCTCTGTCCGCAGACAACCGGCACATCCCGAAGCAATCCCGGTCCGTCCCGGAACACTATTCCATCCTCAAACACTATTCCCCAGCGAAAGACAGACATGAACAAATATTGGTAAGGCTTCCATCCTACACTATTTCAATATATTTCAATAAGCAGTGTACAATGTAGACATTCGACACAGCATGCATTTTTAAAAGCACACACACACGAAACATTTAAGGAAAGAGGGGGTATCGAAAGACACGTTTTTACGAGGCTACTCGGGTGAGCTCTAACATTCTAATATTCTCTTCCCGAGGAGTAACCTGACCTCCGAACTCAAAAATCTCATCACACAAAAATAGTTTATTTTTAAACTGATGCCTTTTTTCAATGTTTTGGGCTTAATCAAAATGGTGTGGCGAATCTACAAGCAAAACACAGCGAGACTCTTCCAATGCGACGCGACACAGACGAAAAACGCGAACCATCGAAATGCCAGATGCCGAGGCTCGATTGCGCTGCCTCTCGGATCCGGGCAATTTCAATACCCTATGAGGAGCTCCTTGCAACTTACAAAGAATTGCATGCTGATTGGATAATGAGAATTGATAAGATTGAGGTACTTGTTATGGTAAACAAATCTCTTTCTGAAAAATTAGTTGCTTGTGGAGATGAAAAATCCATACTTTCAAAAGAATATGATGTCCAAAAAGATACCATTGCCAAACTTGAAGTTCCAATGACCAAGAGAGAAGTTGAGCTTGAAAAATTCAAAAATGAGTGTGAAAACGCTGAAAGTACTGTTACCAAGGTGAACAAAAGTAAAATGAAACTTGATGAAGCTATTTCTATGGGTCAACTCAATAAAACTGTTCTGGGCTTTGAAAAAGGAAATTTTGTAAAGGACGGATGTGAGGCTTCTACTTCAAAAAGTGTGGAAAAACAAATTTTTAGAGAAAAAACTTTTTTGAGTGAGAAAAGGCCAAGGAGGAGGCACTACATCTGTCATTATTGCTTTGCTCCTGGGCACATTAAACCCTTCTATTGCAAATTTAAGGCTGATAAGAAATCTGGTTACAATCAGTCTCAGATGTGTGAAAAGATGTATACACATCCTGGTAATGTGAGATCTCTGCACCACAAAAAGAAAGTTGAAACTAAGTGGGTGGCTAAACCAAGTGTTACATGCAATATTGTTTACTCTTCCCTCAAGAGTAGTGTCTCTGGTTCATGGTATTTTGATAGTGGGTTCTCTAGGCACATGACTGGGAATCAAGTTGTTCAAATTGACTATAAGCTAATCAATGGGGGAAAGGTGAATTTTGGTGGTGGTGCACAAGGAAAAATAATTGGTAAGGAAACTTTAGCTGTTGAAGGTCTCCTAAAACTTCATAATGTGTATCATGTGGAAGGTCTTAGGACTAATCTCATTAGTATAAGTCAGTTATGTGATGATGACTTATATGTGAAGTTTGATAAGAAGATATGTGAGGTGTTTGATGAGTCTAACACATGTGTCCTCACTGGTCTAAGATCATCTGACAATTGTTACTCGTTTTGTGACAATTGTCTTGTTTGAGTTTTTATGATGTTGTATTTGATGTTACACTTGATTTTAACCTCAAAACTACCGAGGATGATATTTCAGGTTATCAACTGGAGTGGAAATCTGCTGATGCAGGAGCTGAAGATACAAAAAGCACTGCAAAGGAAAAATAGGCAGATGTGTGGAAGGTTGTGCAGAAGGATGTATCTGCAGATGTGAACACAACTGTTCCCACATTTGAACACACCTCCACACAAAAAACTGAGTTTGAAGTCAGTTATTTAGATTCAAAGGGAGAAGCTATTTCTGAAAGAAACCATGTTGGGTCTGTTGATAGATTAAATGACATTTTGTCCAGAATTCAGAAAGATCACCCCTCTTCTCAAGTGGTTGGTGAAATGTATGATCAAAGGCAAACCAGAAGGAATGACAAGGTAAATCACAGTTATTTGGATGCTTTATGGAGTCATACATCCTTATACTCCAAGGTATGTTGTTACTGCTTTATGTCTAACATAGTGAGATACATTGACTTAGATTGGGCATACAATTCTGATGATAAAAACATCTGTGTTCGATGTTCCTTCCTTGGTAACATCCTTGATTCCTGGTATAGAAGGAGAAAAATTTATGTCTCCTTGTTCATAGCTGATGCTAAATATGTTGCCCTTGGAAGTTTATGCACACAACTGCTATGGATGAATAAAATGCTGAAAGACAATGTATTGAATAGCAAAATTTTGACTGCTTTTTGTGATAACAAAAGTGCCTTAGATATATCTAAAAATCCTGTCCAACATTCTAGAACAAAACACATTGATATTAGGCATCATTTCATTAGGGATCTTATAGAACAAAAAACTGTGTGTCTGAAATTTGTTGGGATTGAAAATCAATTGGCTAATATATTTACAAAGGCATTAGATTTGGAGAGATTTTCCTCCTTGAGGAAGTCTCTTGGCTTGTGTGATATTTAAGGTTTTGTGCACAAATGTGTACACATCCTCTAACACTTCTGTATATTATCTAATAGAAAAAAAAATAAAAAAATAAAAAAAAAAATATCATGCATTAGCACGAAATATCTCAGTGTGGTTATTTGTGAGTCTTACATCCTTGACATTTTCTGATCACTTAATTGTGGGCATTTCTTGTTCATGTTGTCTTTTGATAACTTGATATAATCCTATTGGATATCTCACAGTGGGTGCTTTAAAAATCAATGAGAAACAGCTGCTTCACCCTTAGTATGAAGCCAGACCATTGTGATCAAGTGATTCTCATAAGAAAATTTGAAATCAAACTTGAAAAGATCATTGGAAAAAAGGGCTATCTTTGAGATTCAAGAAAAGTGAAAACTACTCAAAATGCAAAATATCCACAATAAAAAAATAGGTGGATGCATCCTAGAGGCTGTGCAGTTTAGATTATTGCTCATTGACTTTTTGTGATCTAAATGTGTTCCCAAATGTAACTCACATCCTATGCCACATCTGTGAGCTGAGATTGTTTCCTTCACATGTGTGTTGCATTATGCTAGTCATTCTGCATAATAGGTCATATAGGAAGCTTTTTAAATATGCTAGTGAATTAATTTTCATTCCTAACTTACTCTTTGATTTAACATGTTTTTGATTTCCAATATCTCCCATGAAATAGAAAGGTGTGTATCAATTCTTATTTGAAAAGGAAGGACATTTTGAAAAAGGATTCTGTTAAAAAGGATATGGCTGATGTGATTTTTGCTTCCATAAAAAGTTGACAAAATCTTGATTTATTCTAATCCCTAATTTTTCGAGGGTAGTTGTGTGTGGAAATATCAAAGGGTTATAGCCATTGAGGGATCTTTGAGGTATTTTGGTTTTAAGAAACCTTTTTGGAAAAGAAATCCTAAATTCAGTTGGAAAGGGGGAGCTGTGAGTATTAATTTGTCACATCTCCTTAAACCCTCTGCAATTCTTGCTCCATGTCCTCATAATTTCTCTCACACACACACCATATATTTCTCTCTCTCTCTCTGTCTAACCAATCTGCAGAATCAATGGATCTGAAGCTGTGGATGTGCGTCAGGATGTGGCCACATCTTGTCACACATCTGCAATTTCTTTTGATGATCAAATGAAAGCCTTAGATGTAGAAATTGTTGCAGCTGATGCCCTCTCCACTGCCCTCAATATTCAACTGAGTGCCTCCCAGACACATGCCAAGAACCTTAAAGGTTTTGAAGGTGGATCTCCAGAAATGGGAGACTACACTTTCTAGTCAAAAAGGGGGAGATGAGAATGACACTGATGTTGTCTTTGCTGCTGATGATGTTTCACAAATGTTGTCTTTGCTGCTGCTGATGTTTCAGTTGGGATGCTTAAACTCAGGGGGAGTTTTAATGTTTGTTCTTACTTGAGAATGAAACATCAACAGGTTTGCTTTTAATATTAGTTGCTTTTGACATTAGTTTTTTTTATTATTATTTTTTCTTTTAATAATCATTTTAGTTATTTGTTAGTTTTAGTCTTGATTTGTAATCCCTACAAATATTTGCTGAATGGTCCTTTAGTTTATATTTGTTGAACTGCAACTTTTAGTTCTAACTTGTTCTATGCAATTTTTGTGTGGATGTGTTGACACATCTGTACACACAACCATTCAGGGGGAGTTTTCATTCCTAAAAATATTGGTCATAATGTGATCATCATAAATCTTTGATTTTGACCAGAGAGTTCAATATAGGGGGAGATTGAAAGATTGAGTTTTTAGGAAACAATGTGTTTCCTTATTTTGAATCAATATCATAATTGGTAAGTTGATTTTGGGACTTTCATGGAAAGATTTATATTGTCCTATTATGAAAATGATGTTTCCTATTTCGAATCAAAGCAACATATTTGGTAAGTTGATTTTGGGACTTTCATGGAAAGTTTCATAAGTATCCTACTTTGAAAAGGACTTTGTTAATATTATAAATATCTTTTATTTATATACATAAATTTATATTAGGACTAACCTACTAACAAAAGATCTTTCCTTGTGAGTGTGCTTCATGTTTCCTTGTAGGATTAGAAAACTCACAAAAGGAAAGTTGTTGATTACGTGAAGATCTTCTCAAGGTGCATATAAATACAAAGAGATCAGCACAAGAGAAGACACGGCTTTTAGAGATTTATTTGAGAGACAAATATTTCTGTTCTTCACGTTTTCATATTATCAATTTAGGTTGTGAGTGAAGGTTGTGACATACATCCGAACTCACATCTAGGTTTTTGTCAAGTTCTTTGTTTTACTTCTGATTGGAATAGAGTCTACTTGGGAAAGAGAGTATGTTCTTGTCATAGAAGGTGATTAGAACTTGTTTAGTATTTTCATCTTTTAGTTTTCACTTATTCGTATTTTTGTAAGTAACAAAAGTTTTAATAGTGAAAAGTTTTTGGGCGTAAGCCTAGTTTGCTGGTCTCAAGATAAGTGAGCATATATAACTCTTGTGTTATTATTTTATTCCGCTGCATTATTTGTGGATGTGTGGACAATTGTGAGACACATTTGTACTCACATCCGTGGACTGTTGAAGTTGATTGCGCTTCCTAGCTACACGAAACTTTCAGAGAACGGAGAAATAACATTGTAGGTATCATTTGGTTCAAAACGACGCAAACGATCTACGGCAGTATAACCAAGATCGCTGCATATATAACTGACATATAACATAGGATGATGGTAACATATCAAAGGACACAAGATCGTACCAAAAGTCATCCATTGTTTTTAGAAAAGAGAAAAGATTAATTTTAAGAAAGAAAAAAAATTTATGAAGAAGAAACATAGAGTAGATTAATGAAAAACAGTGTAATAGAAAATAATCAGGCCACCATAGATCGATAACTCTGATACCCCTATTAGGTTAATGAAATACATGAAATAAGAATGAAGAAGGAGGACATTGATAGGCTCGATAGTTGGAGGAAAGCTTCATTACTCTCTAAGTATTTCTGATAGAAATATAGGTAGCTAGGATTTGTCAGATCAGAGATGTGCGGGCAAATGAGCTTACTGATGTATGCTCATCAAACGGTAACGTAGTAGAATTAATAAAACATAATAAAGACTTATTTAAAATGAAAAAATAGACTAAAAACCAAATGTAAACAGTTCAACAACAAAAGATGAAAACTTGATGGAAAATTTCACTATTAAAATAACTAGTTAGTAACCCGTCGAAATTCGACATAAATAGTAATGATAATTGTGTAATTAGAAAATATAATTGAAAATATGTATTTAAAAGGACAATAAGATTAATTAATAAATTCTAATTTTTTTTAAAGAAAAGTGGTAGGTATATATAATCACTATACATATGCATATAAAGAGAAAAACAGAGAGATATACACATATAATTATTATATCATATCACTTATTGCCTAACTATGAAAAAAAACTAACGATAATGTGTTGCTTTTACAATAAAACACAATAAAATGTATTTTATGTATGTATTAGTGTATCCATTACAGTTTAGTTATGGGTCAAAGAAATAACCAAGAAATATTAAGAGATTCATAAAATAACATATCAATCCCAAATCAAATTTAACAAAAATGCAAATTATTGATCCAATATAAACGTTCAAAGAATTTGGATCCTTGTAAATCAGTTTGATCTCCTAACAGTTTGAATGGAGTTCCATCTCATTTTAGACAAACTCAACTCCTTTGGTTAAACTTACTGAAAAGGTCAAATAGCAAGCATCCAAATTTGGTTAAAACGCATAAAGTTTTAAAATCAAAAGAATGATTAGAGTGAAAGATTATTATAGTTCAGGAAATTCGTCTTGAATGATGCAAAGGAGTGAATATTGCAATGAAGTAAACTCAAAGAACCATCCTAGTGGAAAATACATGTTACTCCCAAATGCCGATTAATTATTCGCTAAAACATATTTAAATTCAAATCTTACCATCATAACTACACAATCAAACTTTGAACCATGTCAAACTCGAGCTAAGGTGCTATTTAATCAGATTATATGTTGATACATAAACTTCAAACAATATCATCTTCAAACTTCAACAAAAGAAGATTTGTTAATTAACCTTGAACCTCTTTATATCCAAGATGACTCTCAGCTAAATAAGGACCTATTCTTATTCGTTATGGCAAGGGAATGACCTTTCTGATTCCCATCATCATTACATATTCCCCAATCAAAAGAAGCAAAAACAAAACCAAAAAAATTGACAGGGTGAAAAAAGAAATACAATCTAGTTGATGTATTGGCCGACAAAAATTAGAAGAAAAAAATGGAGAAATTGTTGAATAAATATCTATAATGGTTGAGTTAAATAATTTTGTGAGCGGCTACTGCCTTGGGATTGAAAGGTTACATGCCTTCCACAAATAAATTGATGTGGGATTGTATAGAATCTCTCCTATCATATGTGCTCCTGTAATCATGTCAGTATTGGAAAAAGATCGACTAATTGCTCCACCAAGAAACTGGAAGAGCGTAAGAACATGTCCATCTTTAAAAGAAAGTAACTAATCACGTATATTCCCACCAAATTAATGAAAGAAAATAAAAATTGGACACAGATTATGCTACCACTGGATTTTTCTGCATTAACAATATTTGGTACTGACTGAAAACACAGACCAAATCAACAGGATTTTTATTAAGCAACTAAGAGAGGGGGAAGCTGATTTTACCTTAATTTAACTACCTTCTCATACTTCTTACAAACAACTGATTAGGAGTATCAGATTGAATAAACAACATGCACCCCATTAAGGTCATAATTTATTTTGAAAAATTTAACGCATTACACATTTCTGCAAGAGTTAAGTAAAAGTTTTAGCGAGAGGATCAATCATTTTTCGCTATAAATTGCATGAGTAATAGGACAGATCTATTCAGACCGAAGTACAACATCAACCGAAAAGTACGACAAAAAAATGTACAATAACTTTTCTTTCTGACTGAGGCAGCAAGGAAAAAAGTTATTAAAAAGTTACTGCAACTATAAAAATATTTTTGACATTTCATTAATTGAAGACTTAACCAATATAATTTGGGTAACATAAAATCTAAAGTCTTCTGCCTATCCCCACTGACAAAATTCCTATTTAAGAATAGAGAAAAATAGTTGATATCAACACATATTTAAGTTCTATCATAACTATGAGTCCATGACTAAAAGAAATACAACATTAAACAAACATACAACATCACGTTCATCTCTCTTCTCTTGCTTGAAGAAGACATTTTGATCATTTAGAGATGTGGAAGAATCCCAATCTATTAAGTAGTAAGTTATGTTAAAGTACATTGTATAAGGCTGGAGATTAATAACTGATAGAAAAAACAAACTTAGATAATCTCAAAGGTTAAAATAATCATAAATAACAATTTGCAAAACTAAATAGCCAAGAAATCAGAAACATTGACATACTTAATCCTATGATCAAGGCACAAAATGTCTGCATATACCAAACAAAAAATATGAGTAAAAAAAGTAAGACAATGGTGATAATGCGGTAATTCAGATGTTCCAAATGGTCATCACTTATATTATGCAAGGTGTACATTGATCACTTTAATAGTTGATCTTGTATATCTAGGTGCAAACAAAATTAAGAAATCCAACTGTATTATGCAGAGGGAACAAAATTTCCGGTTAAAATTTCCATTGCTCCAAACCTAAATGAGTGTCCATTTCCCAAAAAAATGTTTGAAAATGAGTTTGCATTTAAATTTTTTTTTACTAAAATCATCTTTAACATTCTTCATATTATAAGGTAATATTAAGAGGACTTATGTATATTTTTACTAAAATATCATAAAAGTCAAAATATTCAAAAAGTCCTTCAAAGTAAAAAATGAACCTTGTAACAAAATCAATCACTATACATTTTCTATCGGTAACAATTGGTCAAATATGTTTACATGATAGTTGGCTCTAGAAAAATTATTATACTTGACACTGATTAATCCTCACTTACATGAATGGTGTAAATAATATAGATATCGTAAGAAAGTATAAATTAGCAACCCGCCTGAATTGTCAATGTAAGCAAAAAGATATGTCAAAAAACAAATGGGATTCTGAATTTGTGAAAATTACCTCACAATTTGTGAAAGATAATATAAATATCGTAAGGAAGTACAAATTACCTCACAATTTGTGGAAAGCTTCTTTATAGACCACATTGTTTGTCGTATCGTGCGTTTGACCATCTTTTTCACAAATCAAAACTTTGAGCCCCTTATTGCTAGTAACTCTGGAGATTGCCACATACAATTAACCATGACTGAATACATGCAGTAGAGTCAAATGTGCGAAAGCGATTGCCCCTGACTTTTATTTATGGTCAGAGCAAAGCAGACGACTAATGGGAACTACCTACGTTGGAACTTGACATGGAATTTTGCCAAATATTATGGGCTCATAATCATTCTAGGCACAAACACCTTCATGCCAACATTCTTTCCAGAAAGCATTCCTGCTTCAACCACAGGTTTTTCAAGATTTGTGATGATTATTCTCGTTTCATTGCATAGCTCTAATGCTTGATCGATGTTCATGAGTAGCATGACCACACATCCAACCTTCATACGAATATTATGGTTCGGTAATCCCGAGCATTTAATCGTATTAAGAAAATCAACATAAAATATATCCTCATGGCCAGCAATATCTCTGTCCTCTTTGCTGATGCTATCTGAACTCATGTACTCCACCTCTTCACCGGGCAACAATGACATCACATAATCATTGATACTATCAACTATTTTATTAGTTGGTGCCAAAACAACTCTATTCTTAAAGAATCCATCAAGAAACTTGTTCTATAATATTTTAGATATGTATATTCAATGATATTTGAAATAGGATCAACTGCATATATTATCAGAATGTCATATGGTATCTTAATATCAACTTCTCCATCATTTTCTCCATCAGCATCCCCATCTCCACCTGTAATATCCATTCAGCAAAATCCTTGGTCTCCAAAGCATTAGAATAGGATGAACCGACCTTCATATAGAGAATGATTGATATAAATATTTAAGTACTGAAATAGGGAAACGTAAAATAATGAGAGTTTAATATCAGATGAGTTTACCTATAATCATGTTTTTTGTCAATAACGTCACACGAATACCAAAGTTTAGATGAACTAATGGTAGCATGCATAATATCATGTCGGCTTCCTTTGGGAACAACCAAGAATATTTTCCTGGAATCTACTCCAAACATAACAATTAATCCACCGTATGGCTTATCAGACCATCGACCGTCAGATGTATGCATAATGTCCCTCAAGCTCGTGTCAAGAGCCTCAAAGCAGTGCTTACGGGTCATTGGAGACTCATCCCAAATTATGAGATTTATTTTCTTTAGCACACACTTCAGAACCCGGTTTGATCATGCTGCAAGTTGAGCTTTCATCGACCTGGATGGGTATACCGAACTTGGAGTGAGCAGTTCTTCCCCTCGGAAGAAGCAAAGAAGCAATACCGCTAGAAGACACATGTAGAGCTATATTCCTCCTACTTCATAAGGTCGAGAACAATGTCTTCCATATGAAAGTCTATCCTGTTGAATGTACGCTCGCCCGAACGAAATTTTGTTTTTAATTGATTAAAAAAGAAAAGGAGTCGCCACGCCATGTTTTAGAGGTACACTTTGAAAAACCTTTGGGAGAAAATGGGTCCGTGGGTCAGGTTACGTGTTGGGAAGAACTGAGAGTTCACCCAACACGCCTCGTCCGTAGACGAGTCTTTCTAACTAAACATCCAAGTAATCCATAAATGTGTGCAAGCATTGATAATAAACAAATGTAGTAAACATGAATTTTATTGATTTTGAACTGAAACTTACAACTTGTGAACAATTTATTCAGGGAGGCCACATCCCTAATACAACAAATCAGAACAGATTACAAAGGAAAAGGATCTCTGCAGACAAACATAGTGTGTCGCGTGACACATAGCATGCCTGGCTAGATGTGTCGCGTGACACAGGATCCAACCAGTCACAATGTGTCGCGTGACACACATGGTCCATCTGCAGAGACCTACAGATTTGAACTCAGCAGCACCAATAACCAACACAGATCCAATTGATCAATCAGTTATGCTTCGAAATACATAAATAATAACAAATCAACCAAGGGGGTGTGGATATGGTGAGAACCACACTCCCTTGGGATCTAAGCACCAATTTCAACAATGATCAAGCAATAAGGATTCAATTATCCAAAACAACTATGTTAAACAGAGAGATTGCGATTGGGATTCAGTAATCAAGACGGATGGAGTCTGATTATTTAATCCAAGGAAGATAGGATGATGAAATTAACAAAGTAGAAAGGTAGGAGAGAGAGGGAGAAGGGGATTGAGGGTGTTACCCTTGTTGATTCCACGAATTCTGCACCAAGTTAGGTACAGAACCCTTCAACAACTGCTTCTGGTCCTGGTGAGCTTGAGAGGATTGGTTGATTGTGGATCTAAGAGGTGATGGAGGAAGTGGGTTGAATTGGGAGGAATTAGAGGTAGATTGGGATGAGAGAGGGAGAGGTGTGTGTGTGTTTAATGTGTGTGTTATGCTGCAATTTTGGCAGAGTAAGAGTGTGTGAAGTTGGGATCCATTTCTGAGAGGGGGAGGGTCTTATTTATAGGCTGTAGATGATGGTCACATTGTGTCGCACGACCTTCTGTAACCACTTTCCAAGCCTCGACTTGTCGCGTGATACAAGGTGTCACCAACTGCTTTTGGCGCCAAAACCAGTTTCTGGAATATTCAGGTATAAATACCCAAAATGTCCAAAAAGGTTTATTCCCAGGAGGTCCTTTAGCATGAGCAAAGTACCAAAAGGTACTTCCTTCGCGAGAAACTTATGAAATATTTCCGGAAGTCTCGGAATAGACCGGGAATTTACCAAAATGCCCCTTAATGCAATTTTATAGCATTAAAATGCATTGAAAAGGATAGAAAATTGGATTGGCATACTTACTGAGCCCCTCGGCAACGTCACTTTTGGAAGAAGTGAGGTTGTCGATAAAATAAGACCCGATCCCAATGAGCGGCAAGGGATAAGGCGGAGGGCTGGACAGTGATCTGGGAGATCGGATGGCTGGACCTTTGGAGAAAGGATTCCTACGTATCTTTTGGAGGGAATCAAGCCAAATCATAGTTCGGAAACAAAATTGACAAGAAGCAAGAAAGAGTAGAGATGTGTTTTCATACCTTTACTGTGCTTACCTGCAGTTACCGGAGGGACTCATGCTGCAACTGGTGGTGGCGAGTAGCTGCTGGAGGGTCTCATGCTGCCGCTGGTGAAAGGTTGTGGCTGCCGGAGGGACTCATGCTGCAACTGGTGGTGGCAAGTAGCTGCCGGAGGGTCTCATGCTACCGCTGGTAAAAGGTTATAGCTGTCGGAGGGACTCATACTGCAACTGGTGGTGGCGAGTAGCTGCCGGAGGGTCTCATGCTACCGCTGGTGAAAGGTTGTAGCTGTCGGAGGGACTCATGCTGCAACTGGCGGTGGCGAGTAGCTGCCGGAGGGTCTCATGCTACCGCTGGTGAGAGGTTGTAGCTGCCGGAGGGACTCATGCTGCAACTGGTGGTGGCGAGTAGCTGCCGGAGGGTCTCATGCTACCGCTGGTGGTCGTGGATGCCGGAGGGACTCATACCACTGGGTGTTGGTGAAGGGTAGCTGCCAGGGGACTCACGCTACTGTTGATGGCGGTCGTGGATGCCGGAGGGACTTATACCACTGGGTGTTGATGAAGGGTAGCTGCCAGGGGACTCACGTACTGTTGATTCTGATGGGGATAGGTGTAGCTGCCAGGGGACTCACGCTACTGTCGTTGTTGGTGGTATCGATTGTCGGAGGGGCTTAGACCACTGTTGTTAATGCCTTGTTGCTTCTGCCGAGTGCGGGATGGCCTCTGTTGATGGTTGGTTGACTTTGGGGTCGGGAACTTTGCTTGGTAGGACGGGAGTTTCGCTTGCTAGGGAGCAAAGTTTTGCCGATGCTTAGGCGGCGGGGTCGATAATAGTGATGAGCGTTGCTTGGGGAGACTGACAGATGTGGAATCTTTGTCTCGGTTTTCACTTCGAGGGGCATTCCTTACGATTTGATAATGCTCAGTTGATCATTGTACCTGTGGGGGAATCTACAAAGCATGCCTTAGGGGTCAAAGTGCAAATCTGCAAAACACAGGGGTGGTTTTGGAAAATTTGGCCAATGGGACACGTTATGTCGCACGACATCATAAAGCCCATGGACAGACCCTTATAATGCTGAACAGTTGCCATTTTGAAAACAAAGTTTAGAGGGAGACGAGCAGCTCTGAGAGAAGAAGTAAGGTTATCCACGAATTGATTGGGGAATCAAGGGAATCCAGGGTTCGATTCGGTTTTCGCTTGTAAAAGATGCCTCCTCAAGCACGTCCCACGAAGAAGGGGCCTCAACAAGCTCCGCTGGCCGCTCATAGGAAGAATGTTCAATGGAATCATAGGCCATTCATCCCTTTAGTTGTGAGGGGAGAATTTTATCCGCAACTTAAAGAACATATTTCTGCGCCTGGGAAGAAGAATACGGTATTTCTGTAACCCTTGCCTTTTATTGCATTGAAAATTGGGTTTTGTGTCAAAAGGTTCGAGCTTTTCCTGCGAAATCATGAATTTGCTGCATGGTTCCGAGTTATGAGAAAATCATGGATGCATGTTAAATGTTTCAACCCTAACTTTACTTGGGAAAGAGGGAAGTACAAAAATTATAATCATGAACAATTGATTGACACGCTTTTATGGGAAAAACTTGAGATATTCATACCTGTGTTGTGTTTACCTGCAGAAGTTGCGCACCCGAGGCTCACCGAAGGTCGTTGGTAGGCTGTGGGATCTCTTGCGTAGCAGCCAGGAGCTGGAGCATTCGTCGAAGAACTTGGTGTATGCTGTCGGGCTTGGTCGGTTCTTTGAGATGGCAAAAGCCATCGGGGATACACAGCGGAGCGTTGAGTTAGTGAAGGCATTCCGGGAGTTCTGGTGGGAGACTACCAATTCTTTTCATTTTTCCTGGAGAGAGGCGACGGTCACGCCGTATGACTTTGCCGCTATCACCGGTCTTCCCTTTACTGCTGAGCCTTTATACCTGGAGGAGCCTGCACTTGCAGATGACCCTCAGCCTCCCACTGAGGCGTACTTCATGGAGCTGGTTGGTTTTGTTCCCAAGGGTAATAAGGGGAACGGATACGAGCAGGGGGAGCTTCATAGCCATATTTCTGTGCAGAGCATGGGTTATCCGGTTGATATGGCTGAGAGGAGGGCCGACTGAGGGCCGAGAGGTTGGCTAGAGCTTTTGTATGGGTTGGCTTCTCTGACATGCTTTTCATCAATGGCACGTCTTCTGCTTTACTTTCCTTGTTGGAGCTTCTGAGAGACTGGAACGCTGTTGGGACCTTATCTTGGGGTGAGGTCGGACTTGCTGAGATGTACTTGGCATTGGATGATATCAGCAGGGGGAGGCAAAGTCCTTCAACTGCTGTCATTTAGCTTTTGAGGTATTTCTTTTCTCGACTATTCCTTTGACATGCCAATTTCTGTTATTCGTCACTGTCATCTGACTTGCTTTGACTTTTCTTTCTCAGGCTTGGGCCTATGAGGTATTTGGTTGTTATGCTTGGCAGGTTCAGGAGGCGTACCCGGCCACTTTGTTTCCTGCCCTGAGACGCTGGGTGAAGGACGCGCGGCAGAAGGTCCGGACGGCTGATACTAGGGGACGGATGAAGGCCTCTTTCTCGGATACTATGGTTTGCTTGCGAGGGGTTCTCGGGAGTCTGATTCTGTTCCCTTGGGCCAGCCGATATGACGAGCTTGATTTAGGACATATTGTGTACTTTACAGAGTGTCGTAAGCTGCTTGTGGGCCTATCTGGTGATGCTTGGTACTTGGGAGAGCGGGTTTGCAGACAGCATGGTCCTGGTAGTATTGCTAGGGTCCCGATTGATCCTCCGGCGGATATGTGGTTTCCTCGGAAACTAGATGATGTGGTTGCTTTGATCCAGGGGGAGGCTGTGTTCAACTATACTGCTGAGGGAGATTACAGAGCTTACGTGGCTACGAGGTTGAGGTCACCGCAGGTAGAGCCGAGACGTAATGCTCAGGGGGCAGGCCCTTCTACCGAATTTGTGGCAGACGCACACTTGCCTCCTCCCTTTGTTGATTTCCAGGATGGGGATCACTTGAGACGGGCTCCCCTTGACATCAACATGATCTATCCTTATTTTTCAGCTTCCCGAGGGCACTCGATCTGTAAGCACTGTCTTCTCTTTCTTTATCATTTTGAACTGTTTATATCCCTTGTCTTTTGTCACGATTATCTCCCTGATTTCTCTTTTGCTGGCTTGTACCAGGTCCCGGCTGATATTTACTAGAGTTTTGCTCAATACTACACTGGATCCATGGACATGATAGAGTAGCTAGAGAGGAGTGCTCGTTACTAGAGGGAGCGATGCCTGGCCAGGAGCTCATATGACGATGATTCTATGTCCAGCTTGCCCGATAGGAAGAGGGCTTGGACCGATACGGCTGTGGATGATCCGCATAGGCCCAGGACCAAGAATGCTTCTCGTCGTCCCCCCAGTCCTTCCAGTTCTGAGTATGAGAGTGATGATGCTACTGGCGATCCCCATGAGATCTAGACTATGACCATTCCTGCTGTTCACGAGCTTTTCTGTGACGACCCCGTGATTTTCCGAGGTCCTGTTGCTGATTCGGGTCGTACAGGCTGAAGAGGATGATGCAGACGGAGAGGGTAGTGAAGGTGATGATGATGATGATGACTCTGATGATGATGGAGGTGACTACATTTCGGAAGGTGATGGCTTGGAGTAGCCTCTCAGACCAAAATTGTGGCTCCCTTTGATTATTGTACCCCTTGAAGTAAACAGACAAACACTCTTATTTTTCTTTTGTAAAAACTTATTTGCTTTCTACTTCCTAGTCTTAGTACATTATTATTAGTTTTTGCCGTTTGCACGAGTCAACTTTTGGAAGAATGAGAATGAATGGTTTTTGGATGGTTATGGTATTGGTGTGTATGGTTTGGATTGTATATGGAATGACGGTTTGTATGTGTGTGGTGTGTATTTGAATGAATGAGCCCTCTCCCGAGTCAATTGCAGGGTGATGGCTTTGTTTCTTGCAGCTTTGGACAAGTCGGGGCATGCCCTGGTACACAACAGGTTGCAGCTTACTGATGTTTGGTGTTGGACTCATGGTTGCATGACTCAAGACAGCATGTGCACATTTTATCGCGTGACATAACAAGTCATGCTGATAGTTCTTCTAAACTAAGCTTCCACATTGCCTAAAGATCTCTCCCTTTTGCTTAGGGTAAGAAATTCATCAGCCCCAGCATGAAGTGGGCCTTAAGTAACAAGTTCATTCCCAAGGATCGACGTTATAAAACAAACCCCGGGAATTGCACAAATGCACACATCATTCTTCCTCTTTAACCAAGCCCCGGTTTGACATGTAGCCTCATTGCAGACAACACATCAGGTAACCCAGGAGGAGATCGCTCTTCAACCCTCAGTCAATCAGTCGGTGGACAAGACTTAGGAATGCTTACGTGCAGGGGCACATTTTTTGAAAGGTGGGAATGGTTCCCGGATATGTGTATGACACTCTCGCTTTTGGATTTAACTCTTTTGGGAGAGTATAAGCATTGCAAGGTGTGGAAAGTGTATGGAAGCCTCTACTTGACAGAAATACAGTGTTTAGCTCTATGCCCCTAGAAATGTAGAGAAGAAGACTTGCCAAGACACTTGAAAACCTGTCTTATTCGCGACGATCACAAGGCTGATTAAAACCCTTTGTTTTTGTTCGGGTTATTCAAACACCAATCCTGATATGGACAAATGTTTTTATCAATCTTGAGGAGAAAGCCAACTGATATCGAGAATCAACCTCCGAACGATGGAAAATGGATATGTGTATGGGGATGGTCCTTGAGGGGACTAGATTTTCTAAGCTCTGGAGAGTTGACGCACAAGTCTCTTTGGAGCGTCGATGAAGGATACAGATGTGAAGCCCCAGTGGGACGTTCATGGGAGGTGTTTTGCGGAGGAGAAATGAAGTATGCTCACATGAGACGTCGAACGCACAGGTGGAATTTACACAATCTTCGACTGATGTTCTGAAACTGCTATCCGGTAGGAACTGTGACTGGGTTTCAGGGTTACGATCGGCCCTTGGGTGATTCGGGATATTATGACCTCTTAAGACGAGAGGTCGGCTAGGCCTTTTGCTGGCTGAACCTCTAAAGATGAGAGATTGGCTTTTGGGGATGTGTTTGGGATTTCTAAGGGAAGGATATCTTGTGATTGCATCTTTAATGCCTCTAAGAATGAGAGGTCAATCTTGGCTTTGGCAAGGTCAAAGGTAAGGGTAACGGTAATGGGAATGTCCTCTAAAATCGAGAGGACGGCTTGGGATTGGTTTTGGAAGGTGAGGGGACATCCATGTTGTCTTTTTATTTACTCTGAGATTCCTCTTGAGTAATGACTGGATCCTTTGACTTTTTCTTATGAGGGGATCGCTAGGGACTAGGCTCTCTTTCTTTCCTTTTTTATTCTTTTTTTCTTTTTTTTTATTCTTTTCTTTTTTTTTCTTTTTTTTTTCAAATTTGCTTTTGAGAGAAAACTTCAGCTAGTCCCCAGGATGGATAACTGCATTATGGTCGTTCTTGAGCTTGGAGACGGTCAATCTTCTTTTGAATCATGGGAGTCTCAAGGATAGTCCCTCTTCTTCTGGAGATGGTTAGACGGGTTTCAAAAACGTGTCGATCTTGAAATGAAAGGGTATTGTTTAATGAGGGTGAGGTCATGGCTTTCCTGTGGGTGAAAGGTTTCAACCGCAGTCCCTACCGGATGATCCGAACGAGATTGAGTCTTCATTTGCTTGCTTAAGCTTACTCTGAGAAGGATTCATGCAAATTCATGTGAGCGTATGAGAAACGAGGTGGGGAGTTGGCAAGCCGCAATTTGGGAATGATATCAGTCGATTTTCTCACCCCGATTAATTTAAACATTAATCATTTCAAAGCATTAGTAATTGAGAAGCACAAGTGATCATGTAGAATAAGACCATTTCAATTGAGTGTAACGTGGGTGTGCAAGTGGTGTCTCGAGTCTAGCAAGAATAGAAACAAATATTTTATTATTCAAATAAAAGACTCATGACATGGATATAGCAGACTCGAATCATAAAAGAGACATTTGCTATCAAAATAAAACAATCTAAGACCCTACAATGCCTGACTGACTGACTTCTACACATGGGATGTCCTTGAAACTACGGGAAAGGATCGGTAACCACCTTGAGAGGAGCTTTCTCAATCCTGCCTTCGTCGACCAACCTTTGAATGAGTACCTTCAGAAGGGCGCAATCACTGGTTACATGCCTAGGGTATTGATGATAGTAACAATATTTACTGCAATCCAAATCGGGATTGGGTTTGATGGGACGATAATTATCAAGCGGCTTTATCATTCCCCTTCGCATCAACCCATTGAAAGCTTCCTCGGTTGTTATTCCCAGGTCATCGAATTCTCGCTGTTTGCGCGGTGGAAATCGACCACGATTCTGGACACCACTTGCTTCATGAGAACCAATTTCGATCTTCCTTTCATCAATGAGTTCTTGGATGATCACCCTCAAATGTCTGCATTCACAAGTGGTATGGCCCGGATATTGGTGATAGTAACAATATTTGCTTGGATCCAGCTTTATGTTGTTATGAGGAGGGCTATAATTGGCTAGTGGCTGAACCAGTCCTCCTCTGACCAAAACCTTGAGAAATTGATTCATAGGCATTCCCACCTTACCCCAGTACGGTTTCTTCTTTTCCATCTGAACTGCCTTTGGAGGGGACTCGGGTATTGGCGTTCCTTGCTGGATAGGGTTCACATCAGGAACGAAAGACATCTGATTCACGGTCACGTATGAGGCTGGTCCTGAACGCTGATCATGCGGGGATGATAAGTTGAAGCCATATGAACTCACTAGTGGTTGGGAAACACTTCCTTGAAGGGGAGCTTGGTCAGAGTGGAATGGCAGTGATCCTTTCTGGTTGAGATGGCCGTTCACATAATGACACGATCCTTGGGAATCTGGCTGATACTGACTCTGCGACCCAATTTGAATAAGAGAACCAAAAGTCTCGGGGATCGGTTGTCTATCTGGAACCTGAGTTCGGACCACTTGAGGTGCCAGGGAAAGAATCCTATCTTGCTCATCCTCATTTATCCCTTTCATCACATTTCCAGTTCCATGCTCAACACTACTAGCACCAATGATCTCTTCATACGACCCATCTTCGTGACGAATTATTGTGATCCTTCGGACGCGCATTGCTTCTACAAACCTAGCGTGCGTTTCTTCTTCTCGGGCTTTAGCAACTTGGGCGAGCAATTGGGCCTTGCATTCACAAACCATAGCAGCCTCAAGAGCAGCACACAACTCTGCCACTGACAAATCACTCATGTCCAACTGACCTGAAGTGAGAGGAATTCCAGACTGAGCGGACGGTATATCTTTGGCACCAGACATCTCGAATAGTAGAACAGATGAGAGCTTTGTAGGAACTGTAACTATTTCGGAGACGCGACCCAAACGAGCACTGGATATCAAAGCACGCACCCAACTTGTCACCGCTACAGAGGGTAGACATGGCTTCATGAGGTGGTGAAGGAAAAGGATCTTGGGGGAGTACGGGAGAGGGAAGAGGGAAAGAGGGATGAACTCGCGCAAACAAAATTAGTTATCTTCAAGTATAAATCGTTGTCTTGAATCCTAAATGCGGTTGGGAAAGGAGAAGCCTTTATTCACGCAAACTACACCTTGGGGAAACCTAAAGACGCAACATTCAAATAACACTAAATGCTTTGCATTGGAATTTATAATAGGTAATGATACCTAACCAAGACCTAAGCACCGTATGGGATGGAGAGGTTGTCCAAATTTATGAGGAAATTGGGGCAGCATAACGGGTATTCTTGAAGAATTTCAAAGAAAAATCAAGCATGACCTCTCGTCGGTGCATGGTGACAATGCGGCATGATCTCTTGTTAGAACATGCCACGGGAGTGACATGTCCCTACGTGAAACCATGTTGCATTAGCAACATGCCCACAAGGTGCGAGGTTTTGGGGAAGGTATAAGGACCTATTGTAAGTTTCAAAAACAATTCATTTTGGTGTGATTAAAAAATGTTGTATCAAAAACCAACCGTGGGTAAGGTTTAAGTGTGGTGCCACCTATAACGCGCTAGGGGGATAGGTTTGATTTCAGGCGCTCAAGCGTAGGCGAATTTCATGGCCGTCCGCGATGCCGTCAATCACACCCGAGGGTTCTAAATCTATGTGGTGTAATGTGCAGATGACTAGGTTCTTTTATTTACGAAAAACAAAATTTTATTACTTTATTTTATTTATTTTTGAAAAGAAAAAGAGAAAACACACACACTCTCACAAGGAACAAGGGGAACAACAATCAACTGAGCCATTTTTCGATTCAAGGGACTGCCCTCAAACCAGCTTCTGAAAACATGGTTCAGTGACCAATCCTGTCGCGTGACACAGGACGGCATGGGACAGAGATGTCGCACGATCAGGGTGGTCACTGAACCAGGATCCTGCAAAATGAAATCAGCCCCTGCCTCTCCACGGCAAGGGACAAAACAGCATAACAAAGCACAACATAATGGCCACAAAAGACTTACAAAAGTCTCACAAGTCTCACAATCAATAAAACGCATGTACCTCAAGAGATCATCAAGGATGCACAAAAAATGGATATGTTGGATGATTAATTAAATGAAAGTTTGACCCTCTCAACTTCGAAAAACAGGTTTTCAAAAGTGTTGTCCCTAGCGGAGTCGCCACTGAATGTGCGCTCGCCTGAACAAAATTTTGTTTTCAAATGATGAAAAAAGAAAAGGAGTCGCCACGCCATGTTTTAGAGGTACACTTTGAAAAACCTTTGAGATAAAATGGGTCCGGGGGTCAGGTTACGTGTTGGGAAGAACCGAGAGTTCACCCAACACGCCTCGTCCGTAGACGAGTCTTTCTAACTAAACATCCAAGTAATCCATAAATGTGAGCAAGCATTGATAAAAAACAAATGTAGTAAACATGAATTTTATTGATTTTGAACTGAAACTGACAACTTGTGAACCATTTATTCAGGGAGGCCAGATCCCTATTACAACAAATCAGAACAGATTACAAAGGAAAAGGATCTCTGCAAATAGACATAGTGTGTCGTGTGACACAGGATCCAACCAGTCACAATGTGTCGCGTGACACACAGTGTCCATCTGCAGAGACCTACAGATTTGAACTCAGCAGCACCAATAACCAACACAGATCCAATTGATCAATCAGTTAAGCTTCGAAATACACAATTAACAACAATTCAAACAAGGGGGTGTGGATATGGTGAGATCCACACTCCCTTGGGATCTAAGCACCAATTTCAACAATGATCAAGCAATAAGGAATCAATTATAAAAAAAACTATGTTAAACAGAGAGATTGCGATTGGGATTCAGTAATCAAGACGGATGGAGTCTGATTACTGAATCCAAGGAAGATAGGATGATGAAATTAACAAAGTAGCAAGGTAGGAGAGAGAGGGAGAAGGGGATTGAGGGTGATACCCTTGTTAATTCCATGAATTTTGTACCAAGTTAGGTACAGAACCCTTCAACAACTGCTTCTGGTCCTGGTGAGCGTGAGAGGATTGGTTGATAGTGGATCTAAGAGGTGAGGGAGGAAGTGGATTGAATTGGGAGGAGTTAGAGGTAGATTGGGATGATAGAGGGAGAGGTATGTGTGTTTAGTGTGTGTGTTACGCTACAATTTTGGCAGAGTAACAGTGTGTGAAGTTGGGATCCATTTCTAAGAGGGGGAGGGTCTTATTTATAGGCTGCAGTTGATGGTCACATTGTGTCGCACGACCTTCTGTAACCACTTTCCAAGCCTCGACTTGCCGCGTGACACAAGGTGTCACCAACTGCTTTTGGCGCCAAAACCAGTTTCTGGAATATTCAGGTATAAATACCCAAAAGGTCCAAAAAGGTTTATTCCCAGGAGGTCCTTTAGCATGAGCAAAGTACCAAAAGGTACTTCCTTCGCGAGAAACTTATGAAATGTTTCCGGAAGTCTCGGAATAGACAGGGAATTTACCAAAACGCCCCTTAATGCAATTTTATAGCATTAAAATGCATCGAAATGGATAGCGAATTGGATTGGCGTACTTACACCCGTGCCGCCATACCCATACAGAAAGATCACTCCACCATTATCACTATCAACTGCAGTCATAATTTTATCATAAATCATCTTTTGTTCTTCGGTAAAACATGTATATAATCTATAGTGCCGAGTCTTCATCTCATCTACATTGTGAGATATTTCATCTAATATTAGCATATTATCCACATCACACATGACATAAGTGTTATGTTTAGACATCTCTTTAAAATTTTGGAGACGGCGTTGCCAATAACTTATCAATTTCAGCCAATGCAAATTTTCTAAACTTTTATGATATTTCATGTGTGTTAGGTTTAGACCTGTATATAAGAAATTGATTCACATTAATAAGAAAATGCTCAAAAAATGATTAATAAAATTGTTAAAAAATAATATATGCAATGTGATACGTTAAATAACTTTTATGATATTTCATAAAAAAAAAGAAATATAACATATTAAAACATTTATCACGATTGTTAAAATTCTTTCGATGCTTGTTGCTGATATCATCCGACAAAAGTTGCCAAGTTTTATTACAGACGTCTTGTGGCCTCGACATACTATTAGATAGTAGTAGCATCACGAATAGATTTCTTAAGTAATCCGGAGATTCCCATTCATTTGCTTCTTTAATTCCATAAACATATTCTTTGTCATCATCTAACAATCCTAGAGCATTACATGATTCAACACTATCCTCAAATAGTAGACATCGCCTGAATTCATCGGGACATGGTAAATTTGTTCAATTGTTGTGCCTTTCTTTCTAGTAAAGTTCACATTTTTTTTCATAAATAAAAAAAAACCAAATGAAATCACAATCTACCAAATAAAATCTTGGTCAACCATCCCATTCAATCTACCCACAATAATGTCAATCGCGTAAAAATAGCAAATACTGTTAGGAGTATTAAACCAATACATCGTGCTCAATTGAAAAAATAAAATGAATTGTTTGAAATAAAATGATAATCTCTCCTTCTTTCTTGCCTACTTATCTAATTTCTCTTGCTTGAAATTGAAATTCGAAATCAGAATATTCAAATTTGGGATTGAAATCAAGAATATTCAAACTTGAGATTGAAATCCGACTGAAATTCAAGCTATATAAATAATTAAGAAGGGCGAATGAGAAACCGTCACATGACACGTCATAGAAAGACACATGACATGCTGTATGCATTGCATTTTCTTCTGCTTTAATATATACTCCCTCCGTCCCACATTAGGTTACTCATTTATTATTGAGAATGGAAAATAAGGAGTGAATATATATAATGTTATTAAAGTAGGTGTTGTGAGTGGGTAGGAGAGAGAAAGTGCAGTAGAGAATAGTAAGTGGATAGTTGTTGTGGGTATGACAAGTGGGTCCTATGAATAAAGAAGTATTAAAAAGTTTTCTTTTTTAGGAAAGTGGGACTTTAAAGTGGAACGCCAAAAATAGTAAAATGGGTAAGGTTTTATGGGACGGAGGGAGTAATATATATCGCGTATAAGTTGTTCCCTACAATTTAGGATTTGATTATATGCCGGAAGTAATTTTCACATTACTTTATTGGGATTATTTCTCAAGTTTCAAAATCGATATTGTGTTTTATTTGTTAAACATTTTTAAATTAAAATCTTATTTATTTTTATAATTATAATAATATACTGCATTTTTAATGAAACTTAAGAATGGGAACTAATAAAAATCATTAATTAAAAACTAGAGTACTCTATTGAAAGACTTAAGTAAAATATATGTTACAAGCGACAATGTTTAAAAACAATTATATTTTACTTGTCAATATATTGCTAGTAACATAATCATATTTTCCTATAATTTTTTCAAATATTAGAAATGCAATATTTAATTTGAGAAGGTTTAAAATTGATAACCTGATACTCCCTCGGTCCAAATGTGAATGTCAAAAATAAAATATTTAATTCACTTTCAAGAAAAAACTTATATTTTATTTTTGTTCTTCAATAGTAGAACTAAGCTTTTAGCATGCCTCACACAATTAAACCATCTAATACATAAATCACACACAGCCTCATTTGTCAGTGGTTCAACAAAGTGAAGAAAATACCAATGAGGTATATAAAATAACATTATAAGCTTAGAAAATGGCTCAACCCTTGACAGATGGCTAGTCATGCAAGGTTTTATTTTGGAGTTGCAAGGCCAAAATACTGTAAAATAAAATCAAAGAGTTAGTAAATGGATAAAGATCAGGGGATATTGATAGCAGTGACTTATGTGATGATCCGTCCCAAAATTTTGTTTAACTTTATTCTTATTAATCAAAAAGAGTATTTTAACCAAATTTAGATATTAATTTTGGAATAGAGAGATTAATATATACTTAATTTTGAAATTTCTATAACAGTGTGAGATATAAAACGGAACGGAGAGAGTAATACATTTGAAATGTAGATTGCAATGTGACATATGAAACGGAACATATAATAAATTTGAACTTTATATTGATGAGCAAAGAAACAATATAAGAGCTCCTTAATTGAAAGACATTTTATCCAGCATATCAAGCAAACCAATATAATTTGATCTATCTATTGTGACCTGTTAATTTATATTTTGGTGAATATGTACTTGTTTGACAATCAAACAAAATTCTTATTACCACACTATCCTTCTAAAAAAACCATTTAGAAAATTAATTTGATAAATAAAGTAATTAATATGCACTAGTACAGATTGGATCTTAGGAAACGCACCTTAGATAGCGCTTTTAAAAAGCGCTATCTAAGGTGCAATCTAAGGTGCACACTTACATAGCGCATCATAATCTTCAAATTTAATAATCAAGACAAAAAAATAATAATAATAAAAAAATTAACTAACATAACGCTTATTAGGAAAACGCTATCTTAGTAAAAGTTTAAACAGCGCTTATTAGGAGCGTTATGTTAGTAAACGATTCACAAGGTTATTTATTTAATTTTTTGTTTTTGTGGCCAGGCATCTCTCTCTCTACGCATCTCTCTCTCCTTCCAAATTCTCCGTTGTTCTCGCTTCTCTCCCACGTCCCTACACACTCTCTCCCTCTCTATCGATTCCCTAACCCACGCAACTTACCCGGCCCTCTTCCTCCTCCGTGCGATTGCCGGTGAATACTACTCCATCGTCTCAGATTTCACCGCAATTACCACCCGTTGCCGACAACTAGGGCCATCCGATTGGCGTTGGAACAAGGAAGAGACGACAACGCGAGCTCGGCTATCCCTCTCCGTCCGGTGTTCGACGCTGCTACATACACCTGCTAAAAGCACCAAGTGCTGCTGGAACCAGAAATATCGGGTAAGTTTGAATCTTTTGGATTTCAATTTGAGATTTCAATTTAGGGTTTTATTGTTGATTAATTTGGGGGTTTTGATTTAGTGTTCAAATGAGATTTAAATTGCTGATTTAGGGTTTATAACTTACTTGGACATTCCTTGGAATCCTAGGTTGGAAAAAAATTTCATGTCGTCGGTCAAATCGAGGGTATTGCTAAGATTATATTTGTATCTTAGCATACCTTCTGATGCCTTTTCTCCTTAATTCAATAGTTCTGGAGTTCTCTCTTGTGATGGTAATACACATGCCTCATTGCTGCGATGTAAATCGTTCACTATCTTATGAGATTTGTTATTTGCTTTTTGTTATTAATTCCTACAGCTATCAAACTTTCAAGCATCCAAAGTGATAAAGTTTTATACTCCTGGGTGGTGTTGACAAAGATACTTGAGAGAAAAGTGATTTTGATTAGCTCGTTTCTTGTTAAGGATCCAGACCATGTAACCATAAGGACTCTCATGGTGAGGAAGTTCTATCCTATTGTAGTTGTTCTTTGTCACTTTGAATCGCCCTTACTAACCTAAGCTGCAACTGAAAAAATTTGGCCACATTTTTAATTGTTGTAGGATGCAGTAGATAGATGTGTTTCAGTGGATTGTTTTTGAAGCAAACTCGTAGCCATCCGAACGATTCTCGCAGAAGCATTCAAAACTTCTTTCCGAACCTAGTCATGCGTTGTTTCACCTGAATGTAATCTCCAACACTGATGTTCACCAGGGGGCTCATTCATAGAATGCGGAATTTCCTTCTTGCAGCTGCTGCAGAGAGAATAGAACAAGCTGCAACAGAAAATTCCGCTTGCTATGATAAAATGAAATAAAGAAAACCTTCTTATTTGAATTCTTAGGCTTTGCGTATAGCCCTTTAATATAAGTTTCTTACTATGTTCTATTGTGTCTGCCAAGCTGCAACAGAAAATTCCGCTTGCTATGAGCCCCCGGTGAACTAGGGTGTTGGAGGTTCAAACGGATCATTAATTGGAGTTTATGGTATTGGAAACTCTGTCGAGGTTGGAATACAAACAATCTTGTTTATGCCCTCGTTTCACCAGAATGTAAAGCTCCATAAAGCTTCTTCATCAATTGACTTAAAGGTTATCGAGAGGACCAGCATAGGGTCTCTAAATGAAGGTATATATCAAGTTTGATAACCGTCTTTTTATCTTACTTGTCAGCAATATTTTATCACCAAATTACCACTTGTTCCGTGTATCTTCAGATTGAACCTTTCCAGAAAGCATTAGGTACCCGTACTTCCAATATATTTGATATGCTCTGATGGATATAAAAAGAGAACCAATCATACTGTCAAACCCAATATTTTGAGACTTATAGGTTATGAGTTGATAGCTCATCTTCACACGTAACATATTAGCTCTTCTCTGCTGAATTTCCTGACTGATATTTTTTGATAGGCACGGAGACAAGTCGATTAAAGATGGAATAGGCACTATAAGTCCCAGAAACATATCTACAATCCTTACTCCCTATGTTCCCTAAATAGTTTCAGATGTTTCTATTGTTGCTTTACTAGCTGTCTAGAACTGTGTATTGTTCCTGGTCTCAGTTGTTGTGTTGGGCAAAAACTGGTAGTCTCATCATCATTGTCTACTAGTCTTAAGTATGATTTCCTTTGTAACTTATTAGAGATATCAGTAATCAAGCATGACTTGTTTCAATTTAGAAGCTTACATATATAAAAATTGGTAACATCGCCCTTTTGTTTTCAATGTTATTATGACAAAACTTTGGATGAGTTGCTATATATCATGCTCACAGTTTCTGTATACACAGTGTACTACCAGGAAAATTCTTTATGCGCATTTACTAGTAAATTGTGCTGTCTGTACCTGAAATCTAGAGTATTGATGTCATTTCCTTGGATGAATTGAATAATATTTGTACCTCTGTCTCAAAATGTGTGTTCCTTTTTGTTCAGATAATGGCTGTCACTTTAAAACAGATGGGTACGAAACCCCTATTGTCGAGATCAAATGGATTTGATTGTTAGTTAATACAGTATAAATTCTCATTAAATCCCCTAATTGTAAGTATAGCTAGAGAAAAAGCTAACTCAGAGATGGCAGCAATTGGTGATAGCATGGAAAGTTGACGAACAGCACACTTCCCTTAGACATCTTGACAGGTACCATCTTATTCATTGATATCTCTAAGATCGATATTATATCGTCCTTGGCAATTTTTTACCTCCGCCACCTTGTATATTGTGTTTAATAATGTTTCGATTTTTTTTTCCTAGGGTACAACGAGGCCAACTCATTATCATGTTCTGTAAGATGAGATTGATTTTTCAGCTGATGACCTGCAAGAGCTTATTCATTCTCTGTCCTACTTGTGAGTTTTAGTTATTGCTTGTTTCCTAACACCTAGCAAACACTGTTTATCCTATAGATTTTTTTCCCTATTTCCAGTTATCTTGTTTTTATTTTAAAATCATTTGATATTTGCAGGTACCAAAGAAGCACCACATCCATATCCATAGGTAATCCGTCTCTTTATCCTAATATATCTGCATTGGTTGATGGCCAAAGCTTTAATGCTTTCAAGTAGCTTTTTACTTTTCATACATAAAGTTTAAACATTTTTTTTAGACCTAAAATTTATATTTTGAGAAAAAGTTGAAAGCTTTTCGGATCTGTTTCGACTTTTGAGTATTAACGATCGTATTTGTACCCGGAAGCCTTGTTCGTTTTCCTTGTTGACTACTTTATATCAAGAGCTCTATTTGCAATCCCGTGGGTCCACGGTGCATATAAGTTTATTTTACTTGTAGCGGCTTTACTATTTTGCCTTATTTGTTTATTTTTTCGTTATGTCTGTTTTGTTGATGTTGTCTTTTAATATCTTATTACAAAGTCATGCCTCTAATTATACTCTGTATATGTTTCATGTCACCTTGTCTTGACTATTAATTGCTAACCCATCTTGTTTTTATTGTAAACCAAGCCATAGTTGTTACACCCTTGAGTATTGAAAATTTCTATTTTTGAGAGCCAGATTCTACTTTTCTAGAGCAAACATAAAAGAGAAGCACACAGTACAACACTGCAATCAAGTACTTGCTTTTGTAACATAAACTTTCCGCGGCAGAATCTTTCTCTTTAGTGTTGCCTTCTGTCTGACATCTTCCAATTTCCAGGTATTTTTTATTGCTTACATTGCCTTTGAGAATAGAGATATCAAAGCAAGAGCTGAAAGGTTCCTTACAGCATCACAAACTCATTTGAAATTGTTCTACGACACAATATAGAAGTTAGACTTATACTTTTGCCAGATGATGGCACCTCTCCAGTCAGTTCAAAGCCAGTTGTATCTTTAAATTCTCCGGTTCAGAAAAGGATAGATACGAGTGAAGGCACAAACATGGAGACGAAAGCAATTATTTCCCGTCCAATAGATGAGTATTCTGATGTTGACTCACTTCAGGATCCACAAAAGATATCAAAAGAAAGCTTTAATGATTCTGAAGGCAAGCTTGCTAATATGAATGTCAAAGTTTCATGTCGTTCGACGGGTGTTAGACTAGTTAGTTTATATCACTTTGGACGATTGTAAGAATTATTATTGGTGTAATAAATGAAAGGTTGATTGTTATTGTTGAATAAAATATTTTTTAGTTCATATTAATTTTTATTTATTTGATTTCTTGGTTATAATTCATATAATTTGAAATAGGTGCAGCAGGAAAAAAAATATAAAATGAAAAATAGCTTTAGAAAGCGCTTTTTAAAGCGCTATTTAAGCTTGCTTTTTGTAAAAAATTTGCTTATGTAGCACTTAAAAAACGCTATCTAAGATGATTTATAAAAATAAAAAAGTGCTTAGATAGCGCTTTTAAAAAGCGCTATCTAAGTTTGGGAGCTTAGATAGCGCTTATAAAAGCGCTATGCTAACTTGCATAGCGGTAGCTTAGATAGCGCTTATAAGCGCTTTCTAAGCTAAAAAAAAAAGCGCTATCTAAGCTCAAATCTGTACTAGTGATGACCATTGACCAGAAAATATATAATACGGAGTATGAAAAGAACGACTCGTAAAGCTCTAATATCTGAAAATCCATTTTGTTTCTCGAAATATATGTATTCTCATTAATTGTCGTCGATGTCTTCGACACCTGTAATATCAAAGATAATTAAGTTAGATAAAATATATAAATAAATTTTAAATGCAATAAAAAAAATATTTTTTTCAAAACGAAAATTCAATCAAATTTTGAAATTTTGAGATTTCCAACATGTAAATATGTTGATAGTATAAGAAACATTAATTCATATACATGGTTAACAAATGTAATAATGGGAGCACGTAGGTTGTGTTGAATACAAATAGTATGGATATATAATCTCAATTTACGTAGGGACAAATCAGAAAAGGGAGAGGAGATATGAAATGTATCACTATATAAAGAAAACTTAGAGAAGGGGGGAGAGAGAATATGAAACCGTATTATCTCCATATATTTATATATATCTTATTTGAATTTTAAATATTTTCAAATTTATAAACAAATTAACCTAATCTAATTGTATTTATTTTAACATGTGAGATTTTCTTGTTATATTCAAGCAATTTTAAAATTTGAATAAGGATGTAAACTGTCAGCAGATTGATAAAAGTTTATTGGACAAGAACATGTTTAATGCCACGCGGATTTCCATGTCATAAATCCATGTGGCACGCTGTGAGAATAGAATAGGACTCTCCTATATAATATTTATAGATTGTTAGAAAACAAGATGAAAACAAGTAACTAACAAACATAAACAAACTAAAAGATTAATGTGTTCTATATCTAAAACAATGAAAAACATTTCTCAAGATCAAAGTGCACAAGACTAATGAACTATTGAGAATAAAGAAGAACTTCAATGGAGTTCTTCCTTTCACTTTCACAAAGAGCCAAGAGACACATGAAAACGTAGTATACTCCTCATCTCGAGTTAGTAGACAATGAAGCCAATGGCGGGATCCCCATGCCTAAGAAACCATCCATCTTGGACGGCGACACGCCGTCTAAAGAGATCAGTAGCCAATGAGAGAAATAATTATACCATACTTCCTCCGACCCATTTAAAACTTTTCTAAGTGATGGAACTGCCCTCGTAAATTTCTACACTTTAAAGAAATACCGCTAATTTCCGATATTTTCTACCAAGTATCGCTAATTTTCAGCACTTTTAACGAGTGCCACGAATTTTGACACTTTTTATAAAATGCTTTATCACTTTTAATAAGTGTGTCTAATTTCCAACACTTTTAATAAGTGGCCCTACAATTTTTGAACGAGACGTTTAGGCTATTAACTGTTTCAATGATGCGTTTTGAATGAGTTTTTTTTTTGTAAGCAAATGATTTTTATCTAGCCACTACAATTCATAAAAAGGTTATTTGAATCTGCCCCAAAATAACCTTTCTAATTTCTTAGGTTCTGTGGATAACTGTATCAAATTTGGAGTGACCTAGAAGAAGTAGATGTGGTTTTTAGATTTAGACTTTCTCCATTTGTATGATTAAGGATGGCTAAATCTATAACTATATATTGGCTGAAGTGAATAAGCACACTTACTAAACTTAGTATTTTGGGGCCAAAATCTGCTCTAACTCCACATTAAATAATTTCTATTTCTATACTTATCACACGACTGTTCTTACCTTTATTATTTAATGCTACAGTTGGTTCAATCATAAATTACATTTTTATTTCTTTAAACTTGCAGTTGCATGCTTTCTCGAGATGCAAACCTATTAACTATTACAATCAAATAATTTACCTAACTAAATTCTTGAAAATACAACAACGCACTTAATTACAGTATTCACAACTGATCAAAATAAACCGGCTACAATTAAAAATGGAATACAAAGAGTTTTTCTTTACTTCAAATTAATACTGGCATATCTTGGCTGTCAATTTCTTCTTGCTTCTCCAATTCCTTTTCTTTCATTGGCCATTGTATTTTCTTCCATGGGAACCTTGACTCTTCTATTTGTAATGTCCAATCCTTCTACTATTTTGAAAAACCTGAAAAGGGAAAGATCTCATGTTGCCAGAAAATGGGAAATTGAAGTGAAGAACACTATGAAACTTCCTCATACTTGGGATTTAATACTTGCGGATTTAGAGGTAAATATTCTCTTTTTTTCACTTCAGTAGTTTCATTTTTTCATTCAACAGTATATAACTCAGTTAGATTTAGTCGGAAAAAAAAATATGTATTGATACTTTATATGAGTAGTAGTCCTAAACTCACACAATTATATCCATATAGCTATCGATGTCCAATACTACACAAATGAACAGTGAATTTTTAGGTTTGTTTACTTTGACTGGATTTTTGTGATACATAAAATTCTAGAATGAAGTACTTTAGTGAGTATAGTTTAAAGGGTGTGCTAAACAACAAAGAATCAGTCAAATTAATAAAAAGAAGACTTACTATTACTGAGTATACTTTGTCTGCCTTACAAACCCATTGTCTGCATTTGCTCCAATCTTTCATTCAAACATATGTACCTTATTATAACCAACAATCAACAAAACTCAGTTAGATTTAAGCTAAATCATGTCAATATAAGTGTTCAGTAAGTTTAAGCTAAATCATGTCATGTTTTAGTTACAATGTTCCATAAGAAAATGAGTTGAGAGAAATGATTGGTTTGTTATATTACAGAACAAAAATAAAATTTAAGAAATACACCAAATTAATCTACAAAATAAAATATTTCATTGTTAATACTACTATTTTGACATATTATTAGTACTATTTCTTTTATTTTCTTTCTACAACGCTTAAGATTGAAAAATTACAATGGAAAATAAAAGCATAGAATGATTCTTTAGGATTTATACATTCTTGCATTTTGGAACAAGCAAGGATAATAAAAAAAGTTTCATGAAAGCAAAAAGATTAATCTTTTACCTAAATAGAAGACAAGATCGAATTGCTTCTTGAAAGCTTTAAAAACCATTGAAAATCAAACGCTCATATCGTCCCAAAGACTCGATTCACCCGCTGCCGTATCTTTATTGACAACCGTCCCGTCGATTGAATCGCCATCGTCTAGGGTTCAATTTCTTAGGTTAGAGCTCACTGTTTGGGTAGAGAAAAATGGAGCGACGTTTGATACTAATTTAGGGTTTTTTGTTCAAATTCAGCGACGTCATTTAGAAAATTAGCCATCAGCAATTCCGTTTGGGCTAGGGTTTTAATTAGTTTTGGGCTAATTTTTGGAGAAGTCCAATTCAATCAAACAGTAAATAAAATTTTATTGGGCTATCATCACTCTTGGGCTTAGAATGGGGTTTAGTAATCAAATTTGGATTGGGCCTGTTATCAAATTCTAAAAGAAAAGTGTATCAATTTCAAAGTTATACAAGTACAAGCTCATTTGATTCTCAAGTTTTCGATTCAGGCAATAAATTGAAAATTTGCTCCAGTTTCAGGCTTCTACCAACAGATATACGCTTGTGATTCAAGTTACAAAGACGTTAGTTTCCCCTGGTTCTGTCATATGCAATGACAATCAATAAAAGTTAGGGTCAATCTCTTTCCAATGTTGGCATTTTTCTTGAAGAGACTCGTATTTAGTCATGATCAATTATATGTTGTATTGTCTTTGAGAATACTAACGTGTGATGAGGATGGAAACGCCACCAATGAAACGACAAACATTGTGTATAAGAAAATTATTCAAAATATGTGATGCCATTTAATAATTTATATCTATAGTATAAATGGGGGAGGGGTGTGAACAGTGGTATGAATAGTTTCATCTGCCGAAATTCCCATTTTGCCTTCACTATTTTGTCCTTTTCCCATTTTGCCCTTAAAAAAAATTCAATTAAAAAAAAATAAAAAAAAATAATAAAATAAAAATCCTGTGGCCTTGGACACGGGCATGTACTAGTATTCGTATACATATACTCCGTATGTTTTATTTATATCACATATCTTTTTTAGTTAATCTTCATTAAAATTTCAACTTTATTGGTTGGTTTACTTTTTATTGATGAAGTGTTATTCAGTGCGTTTAACGCACGGGTGGCATACTTGTTAAAACTTAAAGAGAAAAAACATGTTGGAGGCAAAGAACATACCAAAAGGACTAAAGATTTATGAATCTTAACATTGGATTGTCGTAGGTTATTGGATTGTCGTAGGTGCACACCTACGATAATCCAATGTTAAGATTATACAGACTTAACAAGTGATAAATCCGTCACAAAATATTGAAAATTTGTCATTCCATCAATTTTATTAGCGACAGATTTTATAACGTTAGCAAGGGATTTTTTCGTCGCTATATCACCGACGGAAATTACATTTCTGTCGTTAAGCATTTACCAACGAGTGTTAGCGATGGAATTATTCCGTCGTTAAAATGTTTACTGACGGAAATTTAAGCTTTAGCGACGAATTTGTCAGTCGCTATTTGACAGTTTTCTTGTAGTGGCTATTGACCGGCATAAATAAAAAAGAAAAAGTAAAAAGAGAAAAGATAAATTTGAGGGAGTCAACTAGACAGACCCCGTACCATTTTGTATGCCACATTATTATGTATCACAATTTTGCAATAATTATGAGTTATTTGGCTTTTTAAAAAGAGTGTCATAACATTGATTCGCCCCCTTACTGAGTTGTGCTTAAGGTTGTTTTGGATGTTCGCCTCTCGGGATAAAACGGACGAACTAGACTATTCTTACACACCAGAATCTCCCGCGAATCTCACTATGATTGGACAAAATCAACATAAATAGATTTCTTGGAGGCCAAAGAAAACAGATGAACAAATTGCGAAGGGGAGGAAGAAGATTGATGAAAAAAGTTGTTTTCATTTGTTGCGGTTTGCTATATTTATAGCTTCAACAATCATGTGATAAATTCTCAATGAATCCTTTTATTAATAAGGGAGTCATTACCTTCTATTCATGAGATTTTATTTCACAACTTGTAACCCCAAAACTCATGGTAATTATTCCAATTAATCATTTAATTAATTTAGAAATCATGACAATTTTATTAGCGACGGATTTTATAACGTTAGCAAGGGATTTTTTCGTCGCTATATCACCGACGGAAATTACATTTCTGTCGTTAAGAATTTACCGACGAGTGTTAGCGATGGAATTATTCCGTCGTTAAAATGTTTACTGACGGAAATTTAAGCTTTAGCGACGAATTTGTCAGTCGCTATTTGACAGTTTTCTTGTAGTGGCTATTGACCGGCATAAATAAAAAAGAAAAAGTAAAAAGAGAAAAGATAAATTTGAGGGAGTCAACTAGACAGACCCCGTACCATTTTGTATGCCACATTATTATGTATCAAACACCCAAAAAGGATTAACACACACACACACACACACACGTACATGCATTAACACACACACACACACACACACACGTAATGCCACAAAAACGAAAAAGTGGGAAATAAAATAAAAAAAAAGGTTGTACTACAATGAATCTTTTAGAAGGTTTGGCACAAAATCAAAAGGATAAATCAATATAATAGCCATGGCTAAGCTTTTTTCTTCCTCAAACAGAAAATTAAAAATAAAAATTGATCTCAGAAATTATAATTTCTGAGAAATCTATAACAAACTCATCTGGAAATCATTCAAATTTATCCAACACAAGATCTAGAAATCGAGATTAAGAGAGGGAATCGAAATACCTTGGTTGAGTACAGAGAAGAGAGAGAAAGACGGTGGAAGGAGGCGGACGGACGGAGACGACGGCTAGACAGCTCGAGACGGACGGAGACAGCGGAGAGGTGGAGGGACGACGGCGGCGTGAGCTGCTGCTGCTTCTTCTTCTTCTTCTTCTTCTATTCTAGGTCGCAGCGGGAAGAGAGAGAATGCGGTAAGAGAGAGAGAGGGAAATGGCGTAATTGATTTCTGAGGGATAAAATCAGTATTTATAATTTCCTTCAGCGACGGAATATTCCGCCGCTAAATATTAATTATAGCGGCGGAAATTAAATTCCGACGCTATAATTAATATTTAGCGGCGGAATATTCCGTTGCTAATAAATCCGACGCTAACCTATACGTACGTTCACCTGGATCGATGACGTGGCACGTCCACCGACGGAAATTTCCGCCGCTGATTTTAAATTCAGCGACGGAAATTTCCGCCGCTATTATTAATAAATATAATTGTTTTATTATATTTTTGAAAAAATAAATAAATAATAAATATTTATTAATTTTAATTTAATAAATATCATTATTTTTATTTATATAAAATATGAAAGATATTTTAAATTACTCTCAAAAAAATAAATATGAGTCAATAAATATTATTTTTTAAAAAATAAATAAATTCTAAACCCTAAACCTAATACCCTATATATACGTACACTATACACTATACATTATACCTTATACCCTATACCCTATACACTATACCCTATACCCTATACACTATACCCTATATCCCTAAACCCTATACTCTATACACTATACAATATACACTATATACTATACCCTATACCCTATACCATATACCCTATACACTATATACTATACCCTATACCATATACCCTATACCATATACTCTATACCCTATACCCTATACCCTATACCCTTTACACTATACACTATACACTATACATTTAGGGTTTAGGGTTTAGGGTTTAGGATTTTGGGTTTAGGGTTTAGGGTTTAGGGTTTGGAGCTTAGGGTTTAGGGTTTAGGGTTTGGAGCTTAGGGTTTAGGGTTTAGGGTTTGGAGCTTAGGGTTTAGGGTTTAGGGTTTAGGGTTTAGGGTTTAGGGTTTGGAGCTTAGGGTTTAGGGTTTAGGGTTTAGGGTTTAGGGTTTAGGGTTTAGGGTTTAGGGTTTAGGGTTTAGGGTTTAGGGTTTAGGGTTTAGGGTTTGGAGCTTAGGGTTTAGGGTTTAGGGTTTGGAGCTTAGGGTTTAGGGTTTAGGGTTTGGAGCTTAGGGTTTAGGGTTTAGGGTTTTGGGTTTAGGGTTTAGGGTTTAGGGTTTGGAGCTTAGGGTTTAGGGTTTAGGGTTTGGAGCTTAGGGTTTAGGGTTTAGGGTTTAGGGTTTGGAGCTTAGGGTTTAGGGTTTAGGGTTTAGGGTTTGGAGCTTAGGGTTTAGGGTTTAGGGTTTAGGGTTTAGGGTTTGGAGCTTAGGGTTTAGGGTTTAGGGTTTAGGGTTTGGAGCTTAGGGTTTAGGGTTTAGGGTTTTGAGCTTAGGGTTTAGGGTTTAGGGTTTAGGGTTTGGAGCTTAGGGTTTAGGGTTTAGGGTTTAGGGTTTGGAGCTTAGGGTTTAGGGTTTAGGGTTTGGAGCTTAGGGTTTAGGGTTTAGGGTTTAGGGTTTGGAGCTTAGGGTTTAGGGTTTGGAGCTTAGGGTTTAGGGTTTAGGGTTTAGGGTTTGGAGCTTAGGGTTTTTTTTGTTTTTTTTTTAAGAAACCAGGACGGTACCTGGGCGGATTTTATTAAAATCAAAAAATGAGTACACGAGGGGGACAACCAATCACTTCAACGAGTGAGATGGAGCCGGACCTCAAACTAACTATTACATTTTTGGGACCTATCCATCTATGCTTATCCCTATCAACTATACCAATACAAAAATTTCCTTTCCTATATTTTCCTATATACAATATATTTGCATTTGAACTCATCCAGACCGCATTAGCCCAATGCTCTTTAAAAACCTTTGAGCTAAACCGCATCACTTGGCTATCCAAAACCGCAGCCTTATCAACCGCTTCTATACCAAATTGAAACCACATTTGGCCAAGCTCAACCGCATCGAAAGCAAACCGCATCAAAACAACCTTAATCGAAGCCATAATAAACCGCACCAAAATTACATTCAAGACCGCAGCTAACCAAAACCGCATGGCTAAACTGCAGTTATTCCAATGCATCCAGAACCACATCAAAAACCAACAAAAACCAAACTAAAAACTTGATCAACCGCAGACTATCTAAACTCTGCCAAACTACCATGGCTAAACCGCAGCTTTTCAATTGCAACCAGAACCGCACCCAAATCCAACAAAACCAAACTGAATTCCTTATCACCCGCAGCCTAGCTAATCTTAACCAACACCTCAGCCACACTGACTGTAACCAAACAAATTGCCAAGCTAACAACCATCTATACCAAGGATCAAAATCCAACAAAATAGCAAACTGAAAATCAATATCTTTCACCACATCAGATTGAGAGAGCAGGATATTGAGCCCAACAACTCTACCAAGAACCATAAATCCAGCTATCACTATAATAGCAGCCATCAAAGTTTTTGAGCAGAACCAACCATAACAATGATCTATGACTGCCAACAACCAACTCATATCATGCACATTGAACACCAAGAACATAAACCCAGGTTGCCAAAAATCAGAAACATGCTGCCAAAACTTAGCATTCTCAATATCCCAACACAAACTGAGAAAATCATACTGCAACCTGGTAGAATGAAAATGGCCTGTATCAACCACTAAATCACTACTATTCTCTTTAATCCAAGCAACCAAACAACTAAGCAAAAACCAACAGTCTCCCATTGTGAAAATCCTGTTAATCAGCCCCTGTAAATACCAAAACTGGAACAATGGATCAAAATTATAACCCTTAATTCCTCTTACTTCCAGCTCTTGTTCTATTATATCCATTCCCTTTCTTTTTTCTATTGTTCTTCCCCACATATAATTGATATTCTTCCTCATCATCTTCTCTTATTCCTTCATTGGTCTTGTTCTCAACTTCTTCTTCATTGCTTTTTTCTTTCATCTCTTTTCCATCAATTTGACTATCCAAACTTTTGCTAGAAGGACAAGAATCCTTCTTGGAATCCTGGAAGTTGGTTGCTTTTTGGGAGAAGAAGTTTTAACGAGCAGAAAGAGGAACAGAAGAAGACGGTGAAGGGGTTGTTAGCAATCTGACTTCTATTGAGGGTGGCTATCAAAATGAAATAAATGAAGTATGGAATCCTGGAAGTTGGTTGCTGCCAAAGCCATGTTGAAGATCAAAATCAAGATGATGGAAGAACATAAAGATGGAAAATCTAAGGTTTGGAAGGTTGAGACCGAGTATGAAAAATTGAAGAATCTGTTGGGTGAAAAAGTGGATGAAGGAGAGGTGTCATCTAACCCTAAGGATGTGACGGTTGAAGTAGAAGGATAGAAGAAGGATGAGGAAGATAGAACTCCCTCGGCACACCTGCAACAGATGTTAAGTGAAGAAAAATTCATGTTAGTTTTTCAAGTTGTTTTGTTTGATGATGATTTCGGGGGCTGAGTCCCAAAGAAATTTTGGTATGTTCCTGGTCCATAAGGACCGAAGACAATTTATCTCAAGTGTTGGGTTGGTTCAACACTCTGCTTTTAGTTTTATGTTGTTTGGATGTTGGAGCGGGCCAACTGAATTTGGAAACGTTTTATGGTAGTCTTAATAGTATTTAGTATCTTAGTGTTTAGAAAAAACTTTTGTTAGCAACTTCTGTGCATGTCATGCTTTGATCCCTGATGCTAAAGTATTATCATAGGATGTTGACATAATAAAATGTCATATTTTTGTTTTCGAGTGAAGACATGAGAATGTCATAACCGGATGTACTTAAGATGACAGGAATATGCCATAACCAATTGAATCATTCTTAAGATCAATCATTTGACTGAGTGGAAATGGGTAAGCTATACAAGTTTCCTCATATAGGCCCATCCCACACCTCAACCAATGAGATATCGTGCGCTCCAGGCGAAGGTGTAGAAACCTAACTTTCGGAGAAAGAGGTAATTAACTCTTTAAACCTTAGAAGGGATTATGTACCTTAACTTTAGAAGAGGTGGCCAGCCTCTAGCGGAGGAGATTTCGTTGTCACTTTAGCTTGAGCACTTTGATATGTCCCCACTTTTGTATGTCAACATCTCGCAAGACAGAGACATGTTAGAGATGGACGTCAACTATGTTGACGTCCCTTCACAGGTTGTGTTAGCGACATCTTATTTTGAAGTAAATAAATAAAAAAATGACAAATAGGGAAATGAAAGGATACTCAAATTCAATAAATGAAAAGACCAGTAGAGGATTGTCCATACACTGGATGATGTAAGTTTTAGGAAGGCATTGCCTAGATGTAATACCTTTTAAGATGAATGGCATTCCAACTTCGTGGGATCATTTGGCCATCCAAGGTTGATAAGCGATATGCTCCTTTCCCGGCCTGTACATCGATCAGGTAGGGACCTTCCCACTTTGGGGCAAGCTTGCCTGCGTTGAGCTCTTTTGTATTTTTTAAATGCCTTTCATAAGACTAAATCTCCTACTTGGAATCTTCTAAGTCTTACATTTTTGTTGTAAGACTGGCTACTCTTTGCCGATATCTTTGCCATCCGGATTTTGGCCATATCTCTTAGTTCATCTATAGTATCTAAATCATGTGTCAAGATGTCCTTATTATGTTCGATGTCAACAAACCATATCTTGCTGTAGGTAATGTAACTTCGCCGGAATGTCTGACTCTGACCCAAACACTAGAGAGTAGGGTGTCTGACCAGTAGCATTTTTGGATGTCGTCATATCAGCCCATAAGACCATTGGTAGCTCTTCAGCCCATCTTCCCTTCTTTTGGTCTAGCCTTCTCTTTAAGTTGCTCGGGATAATGTTGTTGCTTGATTCTGCTTGTCCGTTTGCTTGAGGGTGAACGGGTGAAGATGTCACCATCTTAACTCCCCACCTTGTCAAGAAGTCCTGCGTTTTCCGACTGATAAACTGGGAGCCATTGTCTGAAGATATTCCAAACTTGCTGAATATGTTTCTTTTGAAAGAAATAACTTCCTTGTCGCGAACATGTACATATGCTTCAGCTTCTACCCATTTGGAGAAAGAATCTATCATGGCTAGTAGAAAAACTTTTCCTCCCGAAGCTCTTGGCAATTTCCCTACGATATCCATTCCCCAAACCATGAATGGCCATGGCGACAAGATAGGATGTAACAATTCAGCTGGTTGATGTAGGATGTCGCCGTGCCGCTGACAGGAGTCACATTTCTTTGCATAATCTGCCGCATCTTTTCGCATTGTGGGCCAAAAGTAGCCCATATTTAGAGCCTTGGTATATGGGCTTCTTCCCCCGGTATGATTTCCACATTGCCCTTCATGCAGCTCCATCAAAACCTGTTGTGCTCGGTTTGCTTCTAGACATCTCAAGTAGTGACCTGCAGCAGATTTCCTAAACAAAAGTTATCGATAAGTAAATACTTAGATGACCTTACCCTGGATGCTCGAGTGTTTGTCTCTTCTGCTGAGATTGTATCATCTTGGAGATACTTGATTATAGGGGCTGTCCATGAGGTTGCTGCTGGACTTGGAAGGATGTCGACATCTAAGGCAAACAACTCAAGACGTTCAATTGCTGGGATGTCAACATGCACAATTGGAATACTTCTCTGTGAAATGCTTTTGAAGGCTGAGCCTAGGTTTTGAATTTGGCCGCCATGATTTTCACTATTTCCAAATATGTCATCATCTTCACATTTTTTGCTATGTAGGACCCGTTGTAATGGTTGACAATCAGCAAAGAATACAAAAACACCCTGATGTGCTTGATATCCAGGTCCTGGGCCACTTGTAAGCCTGCAATTAATGCCTCGTACTCTGCCTCATTATTGGTAGCTTTAAAACTGCAACTGATGGATTGTGGTATTATGTCCCCTTGTGGCGACTTTAGTACGACTCCAAGACCTGTTCCTCTCATGTTCAAAGCGCCATCTGTATAGAGTGTCCATATTCTTGAGATGTCATCATCCTGTAATTGCTGAAACTCTACTTCTTGTTGCATGGTTGGACTAAAGTCGCCCACAAAATCGCCTAGAGCACGAGATTTTATTGCTGTTCTTGGCTCATATTTGATGTCGTAAGTGCTTAACTGCACGGACCACTTAGCCATCCTACTTGACATCTCTGGTTTTCTCATGACATTCTGGTCTCCGCATCTAAGAGTGTCTTACTTATATAATAGATGGGTTGTTGAAGACCATCTCGCTCTGTTACCAAGACTGCTCTTACAGCGCTTTCTGATACTGCTAGGTAGATGTAGAGGTGTTCGCCTTCCCGAGGTTTGGCCAATAACGGAGGTGTCGACAAGTAAGTTTTGAGGTCTTGAAAAGCTTGTTCATGGTGGTCCTCCCACTAGAACTTCTTGTTCTTTCTTAAGAAGTCATAGAAGGGCTTGCATCGATCGGATTATTTGGAGATGAACCGGGTGAGTACAGTAACCTTCCCTGTCAATCTTTGGATGTCCTTGACGGATTGAGGTGATGACAAGTTGATAATGGCGCGAACTTGCTCCGGGGTGGCTTCAATGCCTCTCTTAGTCACCATGTAACCTAAGAACTTTCCTGCCTTCATTCCGAAATTGCATTTTGCTGGATTGAGTTTCATATTGAAACAATCCAAGATGTCGAAGGCCTGAGATAGGTGGTTTATGTGGTCTTCAGATTTCTTGGATTTCACCACCATGTCATCAATGTATACCTCCACCGTGTCCCCAATCTGGTCCTTGAACATCTTGTTCACGTGCCTTTGATATGTTGCACCTACATTTTTTAGTCCAAAAGGCATAGCAATATAACAATAGATACCTGTGGGTGTTATGAAGGCGGTGTCCTCTTGATCAGATGGCTCTAGGCCATTATGGGGAGGTTCCAGCAAGTTGTCTCGATTACTCTCATCAAAGGTGATTGGTAGGATGTGGACATCCTGGATGGTCTTTCTGGCTTCTCCCCCTTTGACTCCTTGGCGTGTCGCTTTGCGGCAGAATAGGAAGTGCCACAAGTCTCTAACCCTCCACTGATGAAGTTGATCACCTTTGTCGATGCTGGAGGAGAAACTGGTCGCTCGACTTCATGTGGAACCTCTGCATTTTCTGCCTTCTCCTTTCTGGACCCCAGAAACTCCTTAAGATGTCCCTTCGAGAGCAAGTAACTGATCTCCTTTCTTAGTGCTATGCAGTCTTCTATGATATGCCCGAAGTGTTCATGGTAAGCGCACCATTTTTACTTGTCACGCCATCCTGTGGATTTATCAGTCTTCTTTTGGCCATCTTGCTTTTTCTCCAAGGTTACCCATTGCACAAAGTACACCTGAAATGTCAACAGAAAAGCAATAGTTAGAAATATTAGGAACATTATCGCTATCTTCATCCTCACCCTCAATTGAATTAATTTTTCTTTGTTATCGGTTCTCGGATAAGGATTGGAATGGTTGTTCTGCGGTGGGATGATTCGGTCTTCCTGTCCTGGATTGTCATATGTCGACAACTTGGATGAGGACTTTGATCTTCGCAGCCTCATCTTCCTCCAATCTTATGAATTTTAGGGCCCCGCTTCGATTTCTTCCAACCGTTTGCAAGGAGTCATCACGAGATCTTCATAGTCTTTGTGAATCTTTCTTGACCCCATTTTGAATGCTTCGGCATTGTCGACATGTCGAGATTGGGAATTTCTAGCACTTCTTTGTTAAACCGGTGGACATATTCCTTCAAGGTCTCATTAGGTTCTTGGGTCACATTGTAGAGGTCGCTTGTCGCCTTCTCGAATTGTCGATTGCATGAGAATTGGTTATAGAACATGTTGATAAGCCGGGCGTATGAACCAATTGAGCCTAGGGGTTGCCCTAATCAGCCATTTAAGAGCCGGTCGACCAAGGTTGATCCAAATCCTCTGCACAAGCAAGCTTCCCCGAATTGAAGTGGGATATGCACTATGTCCATCTTCTCGTGATAGTGGGCAACATGCTCCTCTCGGATCCGTCTTTGCCATCATACAACTTCATGGATGGAACGCTGAAACGCCGGGATGTCGACATTTGAAATTGTTGGGACAAACCGAGACCGATTGTAGCAATTTACGAGATCTTGGTTGGATTAGAGGGGTTATGCCCAGTACATTCATTATTAGCTCTCTAAGGTCCTACATCTCGCTTGGCTAACGGATTACCCGCAAAAGGGTCACCAGGGAATATGATTGAAAGCATTATTATTAAAAGATTATTAAGCAAACCGTGTTGTTTACTTTGAGGTAACAACGGTGTTGTCGATGAATGGCATGAAAGAGGTGAATCCTGTTGGGGGTGGTGTCAGCAAAGTGTCATCGATTAAGGTGTCGACATCAAGGAAGGTGTCGACATCTGTGAGGTGTCGACATCTTGGAAGGTGTCGACATCCTGGAAGGTGTCGACATCATTGAAGGTGTCGTCGATGAGTACGAGATGGGCCGCCCATTGGAATGAATTCATTCTCAAACGGAGATCCTCCACCGGTTTCAAAGCCGATATTCCTCGCGCGCATTGGCGAGATGTTGCCGAGTTGGGATGCAATGAGCTTCGATCTTGCCGCATCTTGATCATATCATTGGCCAAAAACTTTGAGTTACTATCCCGGTTATCCGGCCTGCGATTCAACATGGTCAAGGCACTTTGGATGTCGGCATCCACATTAGAAGATCCCGCCTTTTGGGAAGATGGCGAAGGCCGCATCATCCGAGGCTTTGATTGAGGAGGTGGCGGCAACGAGGTTGCCTTGCCCCCTGCATCGACGGAGTAACGACGATTGTCTTGCCGGCGGCGGAAACCTTCGGGTTAGTTGACATGATGAATCGTTTTAGGAAATGATCCAAATAATCAATAGACCAAATGGCCCCTTGGTGGGCGCCAAATTGTTTTGGTAGAAAAAACAATAATGTCGAATCTTGACTTATGAAAGTGTATGGATTTAATAATAAGGAGGGGACTTTGGAATTTGATTAAATGGAACAAACGGATGCTAAAATGAAGAAACACAATCAAGGACACAACAATATAACGAGGAAAGCCCTTGAGTCAAATGATCTCGCCGGCATAAAACCTCGGGAGGTTTTAGGTAACCTACCTAAAACCCAAAAATGTATTATTGAGAGTTGAGTGATTACAAGTCGGATAGCATAAGAGAGAGTTCTGAAGCTAGTGAACGTGTGTGTGTGGAAGTGTAGGTTACTCTCTTTTATACCCCTTAAATAGTAAAAAGAAAGGTAAAAATATCCCTAGAAACAAGGAGAAAATATCGCCAAAGATGGAGATCACGGCCGTTTGATGAAGCTCGGAGATTGCCATTGACTGGGTTGTTTAACCAAATCAAGGACTTCGCTAAGACCAAGTCTTCCACAACTCAACGTAACAAACTAACAAAAATCCCTATAATCTCGGCACATCTTCTTATCCTCTCAACGTCCTTTGACTTGGTCTTTTTAGCGTTGAGGGAAAAGTCCCCATGTCTTTGGTAAATATATCCGGATTTAACTCCTTTGATTTACTGTTAAATATGATATAAATAATATTAGATAAACACAATAAATATTATGCAATACTTACAGTGGAATATCATCTTGACATGCGGGAACAACTGAGGATGTCATGATGCAGGGATATTCAATGATGTCAACATGTGGAAAATCTGGCCACAACAATAGGGTATAGGGTATAGGGTATTTATTGACTCATATTTATTTTTTTAGTGTAATTTAAAATAATTTTCATGTTTTATATAATTATAAAGAATGATATTTATTAAATTAAAATTAATAAATATTTATGTGGTATTTATTTTTTTAAAAATAATATTTATTGACTCATATTTTTTTTATGAGAGTAATTTAAAATAACTTTCATATTTTACATAAAAAAAATAATGATATTTATTAAATTAAAATTTAAAAAATATTTATCATTTATTTATTTTTCCAAAAATATCATAAATATTTATGATATTTTAATGTTTTTTAGTTTTTTATTTTGATATTTAGTTCTAAAAATAAACAAAAAATAAACAAAAAAAAAACATTTAATTTCACCGTCGGAATATTTCCGACGCTGATAAATTAAAAAAATTAATTACTCAGCGACGGAAATATTCCGTCGGTGTAATATTCCAAAAAAAAAATAAAAAATATTTTAATTTCACCGTCGGAATATTTCCGACGCTGTTAAATAAAAAAAAATAAAAAATGATATATTTCCACCGTCGGAATAATTCCGTCGCTGATAATTATTTAGCGGCGGAATATTACGTCGGTAAATCAACCGCGAAAATAGTGGCGGTAATTAAACGAATATTCGAGGAATATTCGTTTTAGCGGCGGAATTTAGCGGCGGAATTAAATTCCGTCCCTAAATTTGACGCCAAAATAATTCCGACGCTAAAGCTTATATTCCGCCGCTATTTAGCGACGGAATTAGTCCGTCGCTGATAATTCCGTCGCTAAAATACCTTTTTCTGGTAGTGAATCTTCAAAGAGGCCTGTCTTTGTAGGGGCTTTGGTTCCACCTTGTCTGGACCAGCTTTGAAATGGCTAACCGGCCTATCTCTAAACTCTATATCATCTTATTCTCAATTAGTCAATATGTTTGTGAATCAATTTTCATGTAATAGAGCTTTGGAGAAACTAACTAGTGACCTCTACAGGGTAGTGCAACGACCTGACGAAAGCTTGAAAGACTATTTGAACAGGTTCAACAAAGAGGCAGTGACTATCCCCAACTTGAACATGTTCACAGCCACCGAGGTGTTCAGATTGGGCTTGAAGAAGGGATCACCTTATTATGACGAATTGGTCATGACTCCATGCAAGAGACTTGAAGATGTCCGGACGAGAGTTGTTAAATTCATCAGACTGGAAGAAGATAAGCTCATAGTCCTAAAATAACCACAATGAGGTTGACAAAATAAGAAAAGATGACCGCCTATCTTCAACATGTCAAAATATTAGCAAAAAACTACCTCAAGTTGTATTTCACGTAAGTTGTCATTTTTTAATAAAAGCAAACTCCGAAAACAGGTATGATTTAAATTTTGTCAAGTCGTTTACTTATGTTTGTCAATTCTTATGTTATGCTAAAAATTCTTACTGACTTAAGCATCGGAAGGGTAAAGCTAACACCCAATCCTAACATGAATTTGTTTTGCAAGGTATATAACTTGAACAAACAGAGTAGGCTCAACATGTTGACACGCCAGTACGGCTGATACATGTTGAGACCTAAGCCAGAGTAGGCTCAACATGTTGACACGCCAGTACGGCTGATACATGTTGAGACCTAAGCCAGAGTAGGCTCAACATGTTGACACGCCAGTACGGCTGATACATGTTGAGACCTAAGCCGGAGTAGGCTCAACATGTTGACACGCCAGTACGGCTGATACATGTTGAGACCTAAGCTGGAGCAGGTCAAACATGTTGACACGCCAGGACGGCTGATACATGTTTGAACCTAAGGAAGAAGAGTTCAACATGTTGACACGCCAGTACGGCTGATACATGTTGAAACTTTAGCTGAAGAGGGATAGAACATGTTGACACGCCAGGACGGATGATACTTGTTCTATTTCTTCAAACGAATTAAGGTTTCGACACCTTCGCCTGGGCGCACGTTTTCACACTTATTCAAGTTGTGAACTATTGGTTGTAACATTTTCATGTTACCTTCGGCTTATAACATCAACATGTTATCAATATGAACACCCGAAAAAGATGAAGTCATCTTCCAATCAACTAAGGAGTGAAGATTAACATCTTCGCCGAAAATCAAGTTCAACACACAAAAGTAAGTCATGTCAACACAAACATGACTCACACGATCCAAAGTAAACATATCAAACAAAGACATGCCAAATCAAATATAAAAATTTTGAGGACCAACCCTCATCTAACATACCAAATTTCAAACACCTTAACTGATGTTACTTAAAGCTTTATCTTGGTTTCTATCAAGCTTCGTTTATAAGTTCTCAATGCGTTGGACAACTCTTTGGCGTAATCAACCGCTTTCTTAATGCCGATGAGGGGAGTAGCAGTTTAAAAATTCCTTGAATCTCCAAGTTTTCTCCGATTCAATAAATTTTGGGGGCAATTGTTGGGGACAGATTTTTCACTATATGTATATGGTTGGCATCTTAAGCAGGTCAACATGTCAAGACGCCTCAGCATCCTGATCTCCACAACTTGACCTCTACAACTTGACCTCTACAACTTGATCTCCACAACTTGGTCCACAAGTTGACTTTTTACAAGTTGACTTTTTACAAGTTGACTTTTTACAAGTTGACTTTACATGTTGAGTTCACATCTTGGACCAACATCTTGGCTCAACGTCTTCATCAACATCTTGAAGCCGGACCAACTTGGGAGCAGTTTTGCGGTTCCTATTTTTTAGGAGATACTTGTGCACTCATAGAAGACCAATTCAACCACGACTCTTCACCAACCACCATCAACAGTCATGCCCGAAATCTTCTCCTCAGTAACTCCATCATGCCTAGTTTTTAGGGATTTGATTATTATCTTTTTATTTTACCCTTATTATAAATAGGGGTATGGAGATTATGAAAAACACATGTACTTTCACACACTCACACTCTTGTAATCTCTCTCCATACTTCCGAGCTTGTAACCCACTGATCATAGTAAAACTTTGGTCAAGGTAGGTCTTCCAAAACCTCCCGAGGTTTTATGCCGGCGAACAATTTGTTCAAGGGCTTTCCTCGTTAAAATTCCTTTGTTCGTTGATTATCACATACACGAATCTATATTCCATTGCACCCAATTCTTTCCTTGAAATATTTGGTTATTTACAATCACTTGTCGAAATTTGACCAAAACAGTAATAAAAAATAATAACTTGCAATAACAAAGTATCGTCAAAATTATTTGATTGATATCTAGGAGATTTTTTAGAAAGTAATTATAGTAACAGGAGATTAGAGATAAATTGCATAGATCTTGAAGTTAAAAAAGAAATTTATTATGGTAATTAATAGTTCTTATCGTGTGGGCACACGTTAGATAAACCGTTACAGAAAACACACCAATCTGAAAATATGTTTAATTTGATTAGGTGGGCAAACTTACTAATATAATGTCAGCGTGCTAATCAATTAGGTGAGTGTGTATAAGACATCCCTTTGACAAATTAATTATTTAAGAATGAATAATTTCATGAGGCACTATCACTACAAATCATTCTGCATAAAATTCAGACGAGATCCAAAAGTTCACAATCAAATAAAGGACAAAATTAAAATGAGCCAAGGACCCTAAGACCCCTAAGTGAGATCACAAACCCATAAATACCCAATCGAGATCAGAAATTCCTCATAAACCCGTTGTAATTAATATACCTAGAATACCCCTCCTTCCCGTCAAGTTCCTAAACAGCCCGCTTAGCCCACCCCATCCTTTTCTATGTTATTTTAGAAAAATTGAATCAAAATATAAAGTGTGAGATTCGAACACTAGACCCTCCACTATAAACCAAGGTCTTAACCGCTTGGCCAATGCTTTGTTTACGTTTATTTTTGCAATATATTTCATTAGTATAAACTGTGGAGGAAAATTAATTTAAAAAAAATGAGATTTCAAAATCAATTAATGAGATTCAATATTCAAAATTTAATTAAGTATATATTTGGGTATAAGACTAGAATTACTCTTATATCTTAAAATTTATGAGTAAAAAAAAAAAACCATAAATTTTTACGTTTTCTTTAAAATGTGAAAATTTGTCTTATACAGTACCTCTACTCTGTCGGTCTTATACACTCTCCCCGTCGGTCTTACACCTAAATGTATAAAACTAAAATTAGTCTTATACCTTAAAAAATAAGACTAAAATTAGTCTTATAACTAAAGGTGTATGACTATAATTACTCTTATATAAGACCTTTGAATGGTCCTATAGCAAATGGTATAGGACCTGAGAACATAATATAGACAGCTATAAGACCTTTGAATGGTCCTATAGCAAATGGTATAGGACCTGGGAACATAATATACACAGCTATAAGACCTTTGAATGGTCCTATAGCAAATGGTATATGACCTAGCAACATCATATACAAAGCTATAAGACCATTGGATGGTCCTATAGCAAGTAGTATAGGACCTCACACAATCTTATACCAACGCATTAAGACCTTTGAATGGTCCTATAGCAACTGGTATAGGACTTAACTACATCATATACAAAGCTATAAGACCTTTGAATGGTCCTATATCAAGTGATATAGGACCTCACACAATCTTATACCAACGCATTAAGACCTTTGAATGGTCCTATAGCTACTGGTATAGGACTTAACAACATCATATTCAAAGCTATAAGACCTTTGAATGGTCCTATAGCAAATGGTATAGGACTTGGGAACATAATATACACAGCTATAAGACCTTTGAATGGTCCTATACAGGACACTTCTAATACTTAACTAAATTAAGTTTTTTTTTCGAATTACTTGCCTAAAACTAAATTATCCCCCTCCCGAACACACACACAAGAAAAAGTAGTAGGTGGCTTACCAGGTTGTTCCTGCACTTTTGGCCACAAAAAGTCGACCTTGGTAGAAAGACAATCACCAGAAGCAATAGCGACGACAGTAACAGCCACTTGAGTAATCGCCGACGTAACGGCTCCATGAACAACAGAACCTGAGCCGACTGCAGCCGAGGCAGCGATTATGTTCCCGGACGTCAGTACAGAGCCTAGAGACGCGGAAACAATGAATCTCGGCACACTTGGTACCAAGAAACGGCGGAATTTGACGAAATTCCCTAAATTTCTACGAGATTGAAAGGAAAAACAAGGATTGATGCGAAGGATGAAACAAGTTTTGTGACCTAACATGGCGGTTGTGGATGAATCGCATGATAGCATTTCTGAGTGGTGTTTGTTTGTTTGTTTGTTTGTTTGTTTGTTTGTTGGTGGTTGAATTTTGTTTTTAAAGGGAATGATTATTTATTTGTGTGGTCAGGAAGATTGTTGTGTGCAATTATTTGGCGAGAGAGGGAGAGAGTACGTTGAGTAAATGAGGGGAGGGGTAAAATTGGTATTTAGAAATCATATTTGACCAGGTCAAAGGAGTTTTGGGTCTACACGGTATTTTGATATGGGCTTCTCAATGAGTTTGGAGTTTTGAATCTGGGATAGGTTTTTATGGGTTAAAATCTGGGCTAGAGGGGTAGGAAGGAATTAATCCAATTAAAATTCCATAAAAATCAAAACCTAGGTATAAGAGTAATTTTAGTCTTATACATTTGGGTATAAGTGTGGATTGATTAATAAAATATGAGACAATTTTATTATTTTTAAGAAAAGTTTAAAATTTTTGAAAAAAAAATATTTTTATACTTAGGTATACAATTAATTCTAGTCTTATACTCTTGAGTATAAGAGCGATGAGCAGCAATAATATGAAATCGTGAGTATCTGTAAAATTTTGCATCTCACATTAGTTTTTATGAGTTTTTTTATGTTGCCCAAGGGTCCTATATTGAATGACCAAAAAATTAGCACTAATTTTCTTTCTCTCTAGGTTGTGCTCAATTAATCACCTTAATTACAAAAATGGCTACATCGAATTACCTCCAAACAAATTAGTTGGCACATGCGAAAGACTTTCACTTGTGATATGAACCCATAAATGATTGTGTCTGCAATCACCACACTTATCTCAATCGAGCCGATACCACAATCTCGGAAATCTAGCTATGATTTAACACTGATCATCGTCTAAAGCTCTCGATTGTAGCATAGAGAGAGTAATTTGACTGAGATTTATATGATACATTATTGTCTACTCCTTATATCCCACGTGAGTGGAGACATATTTCTTTTATTGTCTGTCCCACATGAGTAGAGATTGCCCAAAATGACAATGTTTTTACACTATTCATTCTACTTATTCTCTCTCCTACTTTATTTTTATACTTACAACACCAATCAACTTAATATTCCTCTCACTCAGGGTTTGCTTGGTAATCAAATTAATCTCTTAATTTGGAATACTTTAAGAGATTAAAAAATTAAGTTTGTTTGGCGATGTAAATTCAAATCATTTAACTAATTAAGATTATCTTAGAAAAGGCTATTAATTTTAAGATGCAAAGGGATGTCTAATTAACAAAGTAAGAGGAGAAGGGAAGAGAAAGAAAGGGAATGAGTTCAAATACACATATCAACATATTTTATTTATTTATTTATTTATTTATTTATTTATTTATTTCTACTTTCTTTTGTTGAACTATTTTTTCGTCATCCAAATTTTATTTGACCAACGAAAATATTAAAATGTATTTATTTTCGTATTGAAAATATTGATTAATAATATTTTTAAGGGTAAATGACAATTTAGGGCCTGAAGTATAGGGGGTAGTGTCGGTTAGGAGCCCCATATCTAATTTTCGGCAAATCAGGGCTCAATATCTAAACTTTTCGTCAATTAAGGGCTTTTTGACGAATTTTGTTAGAAAGGTCGGTTAAGTGACATGTGCCACGCATGTGCTGGACTAAATTGAATTGACACTAACTTTTAAGGGGTTAAATGACATATTTTATAAATTTGGAGGTTAAATGAAATTATTTTAATTTCAAATAAAAAAATCCTCACAATCTCTCTCTCTCTCCTTGCCTCACTTTCTCTCTCTCTCTCTCTACTTCCTCAGCCGGCGACCTCTGCCCTCCCAGATTCTGGCGACCTCTGCCATCCCTAGATTCCGGCAACCTCTCGTCCCCTTCAATCCATCTGATCCCATCCCACCCACACAGTGGCCGGCGTCTTCCACCCCACCATGACTACCCCTCCCCCATTCCGACCACCCTCTTCCAAATCTACCTTCTCCACCCCTATCAAGACTTCCCCAACTCCGACAACACACCTCCTCCAGCCACCCTCCCTCAACCTTTCCAGATTATTCCATTCACCGCAGGTGCAGAAACGAGGAGACCCGAACCGTCATCTCTGTTTTAAAAACCATATTTGGGTTTGATTTTGATTTTGCTTAGAATTTAAAAACCATGATCTAAATCTTGATTTCGATTTTGATTTTTTAAGATTTAATTTTGCCCAGATCTTGATTTTTGATTTCTGATTGCCAATTTTTTATCTTTGATTTTTGATTTTGTTAGAATTTGTGGGATAAAGCATTTTGATTTTGACTTATTTTGCTCAAACCCATTTTTTATTTTATTATTTTGACAGTAGTATTTCTGGCTTGTCTAATTATGTTGATTGAAATTGGTAGTTGTGGTGGTGTGGTGGCGGTGGCTGATGCATTACGGTAGCTATAATGGTGGTTTGGTGGCATCAGTAGTGGATGCAGGGTGGTGTTGGAATGATGGTGTCGAGATGGTGGTATTGGACGGTGGTGATTGGTGGTTAGTAGTGATGAAGAAGGGGGTTTTGAAATTGATCAGAGGAGGGGTAATAGGTGGTGGTGGTGATGAAGAAGATGTTCTCTCTCTGTCTCTTTTTTTTTTTCTTTTTTTTTCTTATTTTGAGACGGAGGAACTATTTAAGGTGTTATTATTTTTATTCAATAAATATACTACTTCAAAAAATAAAATTGCTTCAAAAAATATTTATTTCAATTCTAATAGAGTATATTACTATTTCAAAAAATATGTTTTAGTTATATTAACTTTTTTAGATATTTTTTTTAAATTTAGATGATTATTATTTTATTTTATTTATATATTTTATAAATTATTCAATCTAAAATAATTAGTAATTTTTTTGAAGAAAAATAATTAGTAATTTAAATTATTAGAAAAAAGGATAATAATTAATATCTTAAATTATTTTAAATCATATTATCTTTATTAAATAAAATTATCTTTATTAAATAAAAATTGGCAATTTTTTAAATAAAATTTTCTAAATCAAAAAGATTTAAGTGACATGTCACTTACTTTTATTTAAAAAAAAAATATATTACAAGATTTACGTTAAAAATTAATTAATTTTTTTTAAAAAAATACCTTTTTGCTTTAAAAATGCAATTTTTGTATATTTATATTTATTTTACAAGATTTATGTTAAAAATTAATTAATTTTTTTAAAAATAAAATACTATTTTCTTTAAAAATACATTTTTTTTATATTTATAATATTTATTTTAACATATTATAAAAATAATAAAAAAATTATAGCTTTTCGAAATATATTATATTTTAAAAAAATATTATTTTAAAAAAATATTTTGAAATGGTCATCAATTTTTAAAAATTTACATTTCAGTCCTTAATAACTAATTTGCTTTTCAATTTAGTCCAAAATCCGTCACTTAACTGACTTTTCTAACAAAATTCATCAAAAAGCCCTTTATTAACGAAAAGTTTAGATATTGAGCCCTGATTTGCCAAAAAATAGATATGGGACTCCTAACCGACACTACCCCATATACTTCAGGCCCTAAATTGTCATTAACCCTATTTTTAAATGAGTAATTATATAATTAAGTTTTCTTCAAAAAAATCAAAGTTCAGTAACATTAGTAAATTATAATTTTTTCATTATAATTTACTAATGAAAAAGGTCATCGATCTTTCCCCTAGAAACTATCCTAGGAGTCTCTAACTCGTGACCTTACGTTGTTTTACCGCAAGGAAATAAAAAAAGGCAAATGATCCTAAAAAAATTAAATAAGGCATTGAAGCACACAATGGGTGATTTGGGCAATGATCCAGGGTGTTCAAGCACACAAATGTGTTAGACATGTAAGCATGGATCTTCACGAGATGTTAAGCTCGGAGACACTAAAGTTTCTAAGAACCATGCTCTGCTACCAATTGAAAATCCCCATTTTCTTTAAACACTCTTAAGGCTAAAAATATACAGAGTTTATGTGCAACAGATTGGATATTTTCTCGGCCTTGTAGTTGTTGTCTAACATATATAACTATTCCTAATCTCTTTGTCAATTTTATCTTTTCTATGTGATCACACAATTATATATTAAAGCAAGAAATAGCATAATTGAAATGGATGTTAAAGTGTAAGACAAGAAATTAAAAGGGACAAGAGACGAGAATTTTTAAGGTGGTTCATATAAGCTTTGATAAAATATTGAAGAAGACATCTTGATTTATTGATATTGAGAACCCCTATTTATACATAATAGAGGAAAGTAAATATGGTAGGAAAGGATTCTAATATGACAAGGATCCTAATACTAATGTGACAAGGAATACAAATTTGCTGAAGAAAGAATTAGGAAACAAGGCGATGCACAACCGTGTCTGTAATGTTGCACGGTCGTGCTACTGATGCTGAGATTTGCACGGTTGTGTCAGTGATGTTACATAGCCGTGCGGTTGTTGCTGTAGTGTTAACATGCTCCTGTAAGATGGATGGCCGAAGGGAAAGGCCAATCTTAGACATAATGTTTTGATAACGAGCTCGAGCAAGCGGTTTTGTTTAAGCATCGGCCAATTGATCATCCCCGAAAATATGAGAAACTTGTAATTGTTGAGCTTGAACTTGTTCACGAACAAAGTGATAATCAAGGGCTAGGTGCTACATCCAAGAATGAAATTTGGGATTCGTAGCAACATTAGTGGCTCCTAAATTGTTGCAGTAAATAACAAGAGAAGATGGCAACACAACATGGAGTTCTCTAAGTAAATTTTGAAGCCATAAGACTTCTGCCGTTACCGAGGCAATTGCTCTATACTCGGCCTCAGTAGTGGATCGAGCTAGAGTTTTCTGCTTACGAGAGCTCCATAAAAGCAGATTCGATCCAAGGTACACTAAATACCCTGTAGTGGAGATGTAATTATCATTGTCCCCAGCCCAATCCGCATCAGTAAAGGCATGAAGTGTAGAGGGAGAATTGGAGCGAAGTAGTAGACCATGCGAGCTAGTTCCCACTAAGTAACAAAGAACTCTTTTCAAGGCGGCCCAATGAAGATCAGTAGGGTTTTGCATGAATTGTGATAAACGATTAACAGCAAACGAGACATCAACTCGCGTAAGAGACATATATTAAAGAGTACCCACAATGTTTCGATATTCAGTAGCATTAGAGATGGGTGTCCCTTCGTTAGCATAGAGCTTGAAATCCGGTGTCATGGGTGTTGGTACAGCTTTGGCATCCATCATCTTGGTATGGGTCAAAAGATCTTGAACATACTTGTGTTGACTAAGAAATAAGCCATGAGGATGAGGCACAACTTTCACCGAAAGAAAGTAAGATAAATTTCCAAGATCTTTGAGGGAAAACCGAGTGGAGAAAGTAGAGAAGAAGTTGTTGAGCAGTGATGGATTGGACCTGGTAATAATAATATCGTCAACATACACAAGTAAAAGGATAGTACCATGGGTGGAATGGTATGTAAACAGGGAAGCATCGGAGACACTGTTTTTTAAGCTAAGAGATAAAAGATAATGCTTAATTTCATTGTACCATGCCCAAGGGGCTTGCTTGAGACCATAGAGCGCTTGACGCAATTTGCAAACATGGGACAGATGAGAAGTACATACAAAACCCGGTGGTTGTGCCATAAAACATCTTCCTTGAGAGTGCCTTGTAAGAAGGCGTTTTGAATAATCGCTCGGTCTATAAAGATGTTCCCATTTAACTATTCAAACATTTTTGTGGTATAGTTTCCATTCCATCATTGTCCTTATTCCGTATTGAAATTAAGAATGACCTTAATTAAAGGTAAATGATTTGCATGTAGCAAATTACTATTCAAACATTTTAGTGGTATAGTTTAGGAATTTACTTATTTAACCACCAAATTTGGAAATGATCTTACAAAAATAAAAAATGGGGGCATCTTTACGGGACAGAGAGAGTATTTATTTATTTTGTTAAATATCTTCATTCTTCAATCCTCCACCTATTTTCCCAAATGTAGTGGATTTTTTTTGTATATTTATTTCTGAAAGAATGTAGGACTTCTTGAATCTGACATTTGAGTTGAATCACTTCATTCTTCAATCGTCCACCTAGTTATCCGAATTTAGTGGAAACTCTTAGAAAGCATTCATGCATCTGATTGGTTATATCATTTCATTTCCAAAGGTTGTATCAGTATTGAAGCCCTTAATTTTTTTAGAATGTGGACATTTTCCCCCATTACCCACCACATAGCTCCGCCAGTGGGTTGTATTGATCGAGCGGCACTCCCTGCCCCCTGATTCTTTTTCGTCTTGTGATTATTATGGTCGGAGCATTAAGGCAAACCAGGAAGCCTTGTTGATCGCTTTATTAACAACTTGATACTTTTTTCAGTCTATCTTGTTTGTTTTCGGTGAATTTTCTATTTTTGCGTAATATGATTCCACTTTTTAGATTATTATAAACATGACTTTGTGGCCCTCTTTTAAATTACAGGAGGCTATCAGATGTTTTAGGGAAGCTAACATCAAAACAACCAAACTGCCCACAGTTGTATATTTACAGCTCAGCTGACAATGTTATTCCTGCTACATCATTAGAATCCATCATAGAAGAACAACAAAAGAGTGGGTGTGAGGTTAGGTCTCGCAACTGTTGGAACATTCCTATTCCAATAACCCGAAAGCACTCAAGTCTAGATTAAGTAAGAGAAGAAGATGAAGGCGGAAGCGTTTATACCTGTTGAATCCATCTTGATACTTGATGATGTTCTTCAAGGAAGGAAAAGAAGAAGAAGAAAATGAAGGAGGGAAATGTAGATCTTCTTGATGATGAATGCCTTCCTTAAAACTCAGATTATGGAGAGAGTATATAAGAATAATGTAGTTGTTTCTAGGCTGATGATAGGCCTCTATATATAGGAAACAATGGCACCTCATCAAGGGACTACACCCTTTCAATTAAGCGGTGTGAAATTACCATTCTGCCCATCATAAAGAGGTAATTTCCACCTCGGGATTTCTACACATTTAATTAATATTCTATACTTTACAATAACATTATTTTAATGATTTATACATGTACGTCTACATGTCACTTATATTTATTAAGTACACACATTTTGCAATCTATGTTCTTACAATCTCCCACTTGGATTGCCTAAACATGTGTTTATACTTTAACAAACCCTCATAAAATCATATTCATAATGTAAATGACAATCCATATGTGCACTTCATTGTCATTCTAAAACAATCTCGTCCATTAGTTTCACAAGTATAGGAACTAAAGGGGCAGTCGTTGTAATTGATTAGCAACTAAACCCACGTTAATCACATATATATGTTCAACTAAATGACATAGATTAAGTATAGATGTATAGCATGGAAAACTTAATGAATATATTAAAACATGTATATATATTCCATCAACTAGTCCTTATTAACCAAATGAGATCAATATGAATAAAACAAATAGCAAACAAAGCATAACACAAACTCCCACTATATTATGCATTATCAAAATCATTTCACCCATATGAGCAGTATGCTCGTGAAACATCAAAAGAGATAACGCTTTAAAAAATGGATCCAATAACATAACATGGAGTTTGATCCTATAAGTTGTATATCTATTTGTTCATTTTATACTTATTTCGCTTCCACAAGAGACATAACCATATGATGTCCTTCAACATCTTTGCATCCAGAAAAACAAAATCGGAATACCTAATGATCTCAAAATGATCCGATTTTGTATACATAAGCATGTAGTTTAATGTTTTATAGGTACTTCATCATTCTTTTGGATGCGACTTAATGTTCTTCTTTCCGAATTGCTTTGGTATCGACCAAGCATCCCAATAATAAATGCAAGGTCTGGACGAGTACAGACTTGCGCATACATTAAGCTTCCTACTGCCGGTGCATAAGGGATATTTTCCATATACTTGGATTCAAAATTAATTTTAGGACATTACTTTAAACTGAATTTATCTTCTTTAGAGACAAGGGTGTCATGTGGTTTACAATTTTCCATGCTAAATCTTTGTAATACCTTCTCTATATAGCTCTTTTGAGATAATCCCAAAATACCTCGTGAATGATCACGATGAATTTGAATTCCCAATACAAATGATGCCTCACCAAGATCTTTCATCTCAAATTTGTTTGAGAGAAATTTCTTAGTTTCCTTTAGAAGTTCCTTATCATTACTAGCAAGTAAAATATCATCCACATATATGACCAAAATTATAAATCTACTCCCACTGAACTTATGGTATACACAATCTTCACCAAGATTCGTTTCAAAACCAAAATGAAAGAATAACTTGATTAAATTTTAAATACCATTGACGAGAATCTTGCTTAAGAACATAAATGGATTTCTTATGTATACAAACTAATTGATTAGTTTGATCTGAATCGGTCACCATTTCTGGTTTCCTTATATAGATGGTTTCCTCAATGTCTTTATTGAGAAAAGTCGTCTTAACATCCATTTGATGAAGCTCAAGATCATAATGTGCCACTAATGCCATAATGATCCTAAAAGAGGTTTTTAGAAGATGCCGAAAAAATGTTTCTTTATAATCAATGCCTTCCTTTTGAGTAAATCCCTTAGCAACAAGACGTGCCTTATATCTTTCTACATTACCTTGCGAATCCCTTTTGGTTTTAAATATCCATTTACAACCAATAGGTTTTGCACCTTCAGGCAATCAGACAAGATTCCAAATGTCATTGTCTTTCATTGATTTTAACTCCTCATTAATGGCATTGATCCACTTATGAGAATTAGGACTATTAATGGCTTCGTGATAGGTTCATCTTCCACTAAACCTAAGGTGTGCTCATTCTCCACAAGATACACATCATAAATATCTGGAATAGCACTTCTTCTTTCTCTAGTAGATCTCCTCAAGAGCACCGGTTCATCCTTATTTTGAGGTTGTTGAATTTTCCTCAAGTCCAACATTTTCATGTTATCCGTTATTTACGGGAGTCTCTTTATAATTTTGAATTGTATGTTCTTTGTTGAATTTCAGGTACAATTACTTGATTTCCAACAGGAACTAAAGTTTGAGGAACATAGAGTGGTTCCTCTAACTCTTCAAATTCAAAATCATTACTATTTCTCCCACTAATTTCAACATCCTCAAAGAACCTAACATTGCCAGTCTGGAAAAATGTTCTAGTTTTCGGGTCATAAATTTATATCCCCTAGATCTCTTAGCATACCCTACAAAGTAACTGTCAACGGTCTTAACGTCCATACGGAGTTTGTCGGTATCCTTTGAAGCAGCTCGATTGAGAATATAAGTAGCGGTTCTTTAATGCATCTCCTATAATGAGTGAGGTAAAGAAGTACAAGAAAACATACTTCTTACCATATCCTTAAGGATTCTATTATGTCTGTCCACTATACTATGCTAGGTTTGCCCGGCATGGTGTAGTGAGGGACAATCCCACACTCTTCAAGATAGCGAGTATATAGGACCCGGACGTTTATTCACCCAATACTTCCAATGATTGAGACTTCACATGAAGAAAATAATTGTATCCACAACGAGAGTAATCATCTATGAACGTGATAGAATATTGTTGACCATTCCATGAAGGGGTAATGAATGGTCCACAAATATCCGTATGAATTAGTTTCAAGACGTTTGATACTCTCAAAGATCCTATTTCCTTTAATGTTTGTAAATTTTTCTTTAAAACACTTAATGCAAAAGGTTTTATCCGGAGTATCAAGTTGTTTTAGGATTCCTTCTAACATAAGCTTAAGCAATTCTCCCTTTGGAGATATGACCCAAACGCCTATGCCATAGAATACAAGAATTTTCACTTGATAACTTTTGCTTAGTGCCTTTAGTTTTGGTTTCATTATTATGGGACTTATTCATTTTCTTGACTGTGTCAAGTAAATTAAGATTATCGATATATGACAAAGTATTAGTACCGACAAGTTTGGAATTTAAAATAAAGATCACATTTATTATTACCAAAAGAACAAGAGTAACCTTCTTTGTCCAAAATTGTGATAGATATTAAATTCCATCAAAAGGATGGTACAATGAATGTATTATTGAATTCAAAATAATAGCCAGTACTTATCATTAATCTAAAAGTCCCTATGCCTATAACTTAAACCGGATTTCCAGCTTCCATATGGATGTATTTCTCATCTTCACTGGGGATTCGGTAATTCAGGCAACCCTGCATACATGAACTAATGTGAGTTGTTGCACCAAATACAACCACTATGTATATTAAGGAATTGAAACCAAATTTGCCTTAGTACAAACAAGACCAAATGACATACCATTCTGAAGCATTTCTTGACTTTATGATCATTAAATGATCATTCATGCTTCTTACTTGCAACCACAATTTCCTTCCCTCTTCTCTTAATCCCACGAGAAGAAGTAAATGCTAAGTGAGTACTTTCTAATTTAAGATATTTCATCCTATCTTCCTCTTGTGTCATATGTGAAAATAATTCATTAATATTCCACTTGCACTTTTGACATTTATAGGTCACCTCAAAAGGACCAAATTGAGGAGGAAGATAGATCAAACTAAGTGCACGAGCAAATCTTCCAAAATCTCTAACTTAAGTGCCTTTAGTTTGATCGAAAATTGAAATAATTCAATATTGTACTCCTAAAGATTTTCCTCACCCTTGTACCAAATGGAAACAAGTTTCCACAAGAATTCAAAAAAAAAAAAAAAACTCAGCATTTTCGATCTCAGAGACATTGTCCAAAAATGTCTTTGAAACTGCATTTTCCATGATCATTAGACTCACGCGGTTGGACCGTTCCCATAGCTTAACATTTTTTTCCGTTCTATAACGGTATTTCCTTTGGTGAGAGCAGCGGGACTTGGTTCCCCTAATGCGTGATCGATGTCCATACAGCCTAAGATCATCGTTATATTATTTTTCCAAGTTTTAAAGTTAATCCCATTAAGCATTGGAACATTTTTCATAGCAGTAGTAATAGATGAAGTATTTATCAAATCTGTTGGGAATAAGAACGAAGAATGAATACAAAGCATATATAAGAAACTACACAATGATTAATTATATCAAATGAATCCCATCAAAAAAGATAATTAACATGACATCAAAACTAATCTTTGGATTGCGAATTGACTCATAATATAATTTATCTTAGGGTGAACAAATAATCTAAACATTACATTTTAAATACTTGCCTTCCTTTGGGCCGGTTATAGTATAAAATATGTCCTAAAGTTTAAGGTATTTGTTACCCGGTAATAAAGAATACAAACAATTCATTTTAAATACCCGCCTTCCTTTGGGATGGTTCAAATTATTCAAAATGAACTAATATTTAATTCAATTATTACCCCATGAATGCAAATATTTAATCAATAACAAGGTCTCTTTTGGGAAACAAGCATGTTATCACATATCAATAAGAACATTCATCACTTTAACAAATTTGCATTTAAATAACGTAAATTACTTTGGCAACAATATTATTTAAACAATGAATAAATTTGTTTAAGCATATAATTAATCATGCTTTAGGGTACAAATAAATGTACATTTTTACTCAAATAATGAATGAAAATTGACCGAAATAGCAAAGTATTGAAAAATTTGAAAATCAGGCAAAAATCAAGTGGTGCTCGGCCGAGTCAAGGAAAGTGCTCGGCCGAGCAAAACACTCGTGCTCGGCCGAGTCAAGGAAAGTGCTTGGCCTAGCAAAACACTCCAGAGAACACCCCTTTCTGATCCCTTGTGCTCAACCGAGTCTTAGGGGTGCTCGACCGAGCATCATGACCGTTGGATGGTGCCTTTTCCAAAAAATTTCAAACGTTGTGCTGATACAAATGGGGTGCTCGGCCGAGCCAAGGAATGTGCTCGGCCGAGCAGACCCTGAACATCAAATTTTCCAGATTTTGACTATCAATTCTTAACTTAATGGTGAATCAATATTCAATCAAAGCAAGTAGATTCGCATACTCACAACACATTTTTAAATGCGTGGCTATGCATTTGAACAAACTCACAACGCATCCAATGATGGTGGCTATGTTCAAAATGGGATAATCTTACATTAAGAATTGAAAGCCTTTTGAGTAAAACCAAAAATGTATAATTATAATTTAACACAATACTCTAGAAATGAATTAGAGTTGCACCTGTTCATTGTTGGAAATGGGTAACGGAAAGTTAAGTTTAACTTAACGTTGACCTAGGTTTCTAACGAAAGTTCATTATTTGTTAACGAAACTAGTTACAAATTGTAATCTACATTTGTTGTAGATTATATATAACTCATTTAATGTCTCAAAACCATTTCCGTGTGAATGAGAAATTAATGACAAATGATTTGTAACTTAAATATTGGGTCAAAGTGTGATTTGGGTTGGTCCCAAAATTGGTTTGGACTTGTTGTGGCTAAAGGGCTGACGAGCAGGCTGAAGAAGCTTCTGCAAGGCCGTGCAAGTGCCTAGGACACGGCCGTGCACCGTCCCTTACCTTGCCACTCGACCGTGCTGAGCCTTGAACTCGACCGTGCATATTGCCTTGCACGGCCGTGCAGTTCATTGGACACGGCCGTGCAAGTGCTGTTATACCCGAAAAGTTGTGACTTTTCAAGGAAAAAGCCACAAAACCCTTTGACTCTCCTTATATACTTCCCCTCCGAATTTCAATTCACATATACTGTATTTCTACCCTTCCTACCCTCTAGTAAGATAGATTAACATACCCAAATCATTGCATATTGTTGCATTCAATCCTTCAAAGTCCAAAGTTCAAAACAAAGTGTTGTTCGTTAGAGTAATTGATTTGGAGTGCTCCTATCATTTACTTATAAGTCGTTTTATCTTACTAGAAGATTGCCATTTTAAACCGTAAGCACCTGTGCGGGGCAATAACTTCTTACGGAGATTGTATTAAATACAAGACTCGACTTATCTCTTTGTTTTCCAATCTCCGTTACATTTTCTGTCAAGTTTTTTCGTTAAGTTCTTGAGAAGCCTAGCAATTGTCCAACAATCATAAGAAGTTATTTAACGCTTCTTCAAGATCTTCAAGATGGCAACCGAGAAAGACACCACCGCTTCTAGTCAAGGGAATGTAACGCCTCCTTCTCAAGGTGACGCTGCGTTCAACAATGTTGCACCCGCTACTACACCATCTCACTCGGTTCATGGTAAGAAACCTCCTTCTGGTACAACCTCAAGGGTTGCACCTCATAATGCTCTCCCTCCGTCTCATATGTTCGTACATGCGGAAAGACCGGGAATTCTTACCAGGATGAACTTTAAGAGGTGGCAACAGAAAATGTTGGTCTATTTGACAACATTAAAATTGGTGCAATTTCTTTGGGAATATCCACCATTGATATCCGACGAGGATGAATCCAAAGCAAAGAATGATTTGGATACATGGAATCACAGCGATTTCTTGTGTCGCAATTATATTCTTAATGGCTTGAATTATGCACAATACAAGGTGTGTTGTGGCATAAAGACCGCGAGAGAACTTTGGGATTTTCTCGAGATGCACAATACTATGTGTATTGTGACTAAAAGACCGCAAGTGAATTTGGTGGAAACAAGTACCGGAAACAAGAGAAAGAACACCGGGAAAGTGAAGAGGACCGCCAAGATGGTCAAAGGTAGTTGTTTTAATTGCGGCAAACCCGGGCATATGGCTAGGGAATGTCGACATCCTAGAATCAACAACCAAGGTGGAAACCCTCTTCAAGCCAATGTGAATGAAGATAGAAATATTCCATTGAACTTCGAGCAACTTAGTCTATCGGGATAAGTTTTGAACTGACCAAATGTGGTTATTGTGTTAGTAAAGGGTACCTTGTTGAAGGACTCCTTAACTTGAATTGTAAATATTTTATCCGCCTAAGTGCGAAGAATAAAATTTCAAATTTTATTTACTTGGTTTGAAGTGTTCCAATTGTTATGACGTGTTCAATTAGGTCGTGTAAATTTAAATTCACTAAGTCGACGAGTTAATTTAAAATTACTACCTAAGATGAAGTTTGATTCGTAAATCAATTGTGATTTCTTTTGTAGAAATCAGTTCAAACCAGAGATAGTAAATAGATAGTTCATTACTTCTATTTATGATTGCATTTGATAATGCAAAGTTCATCTTTTGGAAAAGTAAAAGTAAAACCTTAAAGTTTTAAGTAAACAATAAGGTTTGTGATTCATCTTAATTAACAATTAAGAATTTCGTAGTGATAGAGGTGGTTAGTATGTAGTACCGTTTGAAAAATAATTGTTGGGACGCTAACACTTATTTATCAAACGAATGCTTCTTACACACTCAAATCAATTGAATCACAGAAAAAGGAAAGATAGAACTTTTAAAGGAGATGGTGAACTCCTTATTGATAAGTTCCGTCTTATGTGGGTATACCTAGCAAAGGTAGAAATATCTAAACCTAAGGAGGTTAAGATAGGACCCAAAACCATGGATTACGTTTCCATTGACAATACGGTATTCTTCGAAACAAAATGATTGAAGAGACCAAGGTTGAAGAGACCTCACTTGAACATAGTTATGACTATGTTGTCAAGAGATAACATGGTTATTACAATTAAAATGACTTCACATAAAAGGAAAGTATTAAATATGAATTAGGATATTCATAAAATATTTGATATGTGGAGGTACACCTCAAGTGTGGGGGTACAAGCTAAATACATAAGTTCTATTGATATGAACTTCTAGTATTAACAGAAACTGTTAAACTGTTAACAGTTAAAAGAATGGATCCTTAGAAAGGAAATATTCAATGATGACGAATTATGAAATATTCATAAGCCGTTTTATAAATACCTCAAATGTGGGGGTATTTGGCTAAAGTAGAAATACTTAAGCAAGACACGTTATATTCTTTGAGAATATATTTCCTTGAAATGATAGGAAATTTATAGAAACTATGGTGGTCTTCTTAATAAGAAGAAGAACCAAGATGTAGTTGGAGGACAAAAGTTACTAATTCTTTGGTTCTAAATTCTCTAAGATGGAAAATAAATTGAAACTGTTAAATAATTGATAACAGTTAATAATGCATCCTATTCTATTTTGGAAGATGGTTGATCTTCCTATGCGAACCGTTGGGTTGAAAAAACTAGATGTGCCAAGGATGAAACCTTTAAATATTAGACTACAAAACGGTCCATCTCAAGTAGAAGATGAAGGACCTAGACGTCGTAAAAGGGCAAGAGTGGAAAAGTCTTTTGGTCCTGATTTTCTATCTTTTATGTTGGAAAACGAACCAGCAACTGTTATGGAAGGCGTTATCTGGTCCGAATAGTTCGTTCTGGAAAGAGTCTATTAACTGTGAGACAAAATCCATAATGCTTGGGAATTGGTAGATCTCCCTCCAAGTTGCAAACCATAAGGTTGCAATTGGATTCTTAAAAAGGAAGTATAAAGCCTATGGATCTGTTGATAAGTATAAAGCCTGGCTAGTTGTCAAAAGGACATTATGATTCATGCAAGATTATCCCAATTGACACAACAGAGCGTTCTATGTCACACAACCGTGTTGGATCTACTTGTGTATTCATATGGACTAAAACAAGCAACTAACTAGTGGCATGAGAAGTTTGATAGAACTATGTTATCAAATGGATTCAAGATTAATGAATGTGACAAATGTGTCTACATTAAAGGAACATCTGAATCATTTGATACCAAAGACATGTTAAAGAAGAACTTTGACATGAAAGATATGGGATTAGCCGATGTCGTATTAGAAATAAAGATTTCTAGAACAACAGAAGGAATAGTCCTATCAAAATCCCATTATCTTGAAAAAGTACTTCGAAAGTTCAAATAGATTCTTGAGAGGTGTACTCTAGTAAGGTAGAATCTTGAGAGGTAATCTCTGTAAAGTAGATTCTTGAAAGGTAGACTCTAAGGAGGTCAAACCACTTAGAGATACTGAATACTTGGGAAGTCGAAACAGTACAGAGATAATAACCACTTGAAGAAACTGACCGATAGAAGAATTTGATCACTCGAAGGGACTGATCATTCTAGATAGACTCGAGGTCTAATTGTAATTGTAATCAATCACCGGAATAGTATAATCATAGTACTTGGTGTACATGAAGATATACTTATGATTGAAGATTACAATTCCTATGTAAGTTGAATGGTCTTGGAAGATATTCCTTTGTGGAATAAGTTTGTGTCTACATAACCTAAGGCATTGTGACGACAATGAGAAATAGGAAAAGGTGTAGAACATCATGGTAAGTCTAGATATATTCGTCGTAGACACAATACCATTAAACAGTTGATCAAGAATGGCGTTATCACTATTGATTATGTAAAGTCATGTGATAACTTAGCGGATCCGTTTACCAAAGGTATTAATCAAGATCAACTGTATAAACTGTTAAGGGGAATGGGTCTAAAACCCACAACAAAAGGACTTATAGAGGACACTCAACCTTGAGAAATGGAGATCCCAGGCCCTTGGTTCAATGAGACAACCAAGTTATAAGTTCTAGTAGAGTTACTTGGAAACAACAACTCGGTTAATTAACCTGGAGATGTTAAATACTCATTCCCAGAACATCCAAGTACAAGCACATGCATCAGTGGTAAGGATAAGTTGAGAAAACTTTTAATGATTTCTATACCTACGGGTGGCATGATGCTCCTTATAGTGAGAATCACCTATATAAGCGAGAGGTAATTAGGCCGCCTCTAAAAGAACGCTTATGAATGAGATACGGTCCAGGGCCGAAATGGACAAAACGTGAGAACAACAATTGTTAGAGCTGTTATTATGTGAGTATTATTGTCTTTGTATACATCCGACAGTCACTGGTTCAAAGCGACTCGCTACCAAATGGCTAGTATATCCGATAATATTTCACTAGGGAAGATTCAAGGCCACAAGCTATCTATCCCGATGTAATAATAGTTCGCCGGAACTTTGGACGAAATTGCATTCATGCATTAATTGTCATTCAAGTGGGGGATTGTTGGAAATGGGTAACGGAAAGTTAAGTTTAACTTAACGTTGACCTAGGTTTCTAACGAAAGTTCGTTATTTGTTAACGAAACTAGTTACAAATGATAATCTACATTTGTTGTAGATTATATATAACTCATTTAATGTCTCAAAACCATTTCCGTGTGAATGAGAAATTAATGACAAATGATTTGTAACTTAAATATTGGGTCAAAGTGTGATTTGGGTTGGTCCCAAAATTGGTTTGGACTTGTTGTGGCTAAAGGGCTGACGAGCAGGCTGAAGAAGCTTCTGCACGGCCGTGCAAGTGCCTAGGACACGGCCGTGCACCGTGCCTTGCCTTGCCACTCGACCGTGCTGAGCCTTGAACTCGACCGTGCATATTGCCTTGCACGGCCGTGCAGTTCATTGGACACGGCCGTGCAAGTGCTGTTATACCCGAAAAGTTGTGACTTTTCAAGGGAAAAGCCACAAAACCCTTTGACTCTCCTTATATACTTCCCCTCCGAATTTCAATTCACATATACTGTATTTCTACCCTTCCTACCCTCTAGTAAGATAGATTAACATACCCAAATCATTGCATATTGTTGCATTCAATCCTTCAAAGTCCAAAGTTCAAAACAAAGTGTTGTTCGTTAGAGTAATTGATTTGGAGTGCTCCTATCATTTACTTATAAGTCGTTTTATCTTACTAGAAGATTGCAATTTTAAACCGTAAGCACCTGTGCGGGGCAATAACTTCTTACGGAGATTGTATTAAATACAAGACTCGACTTGTCTCTTTGTTTTCCAATCTCCGTTACATTTTCTGTCAAGTTTTTTCGTTAAGTTCTTGAGAAGCCTAGCAATTTTCCAACATTCATAAGTACTCGGTCGAACCAAATTGAATTTTTCTTGAAAATATGTGAACACGGTGTTTGCACGGCCGTGCGTTATAACTTGCACGCCCGTGCAATCACTATTCACAGCTTTTTCCAAAAGGAACCTGTTCATAATTGGCCGAGCAAGACCCTTTTCACAGAAAATTTTTCTTCACACAAAAGATGAATGGTAAGCAAAATTAACGCTTAACCAAGACATGAATACACAAGTAGATCCAACACGGTTGTGCGACATAAAACGCTCTGTTTTGTCAATGGGATAATCTTGCATGAACCATCATGTCCTTTTGAGTAAACTTCAATCCATATTCAGAATTTAATCAAGTAATGAATAATACACTCGAGCAACGAAATTAGAGCATTCAAATAACATCATAACATAATGATATCAACAGGATTAAGAATCAAAGTAAAGCAAAATATATGCTATACGAATTCTAACTTAATCCAAAACTTGAGAGGCTCTGATACCAATTGTTGGAACATTCCTATTCCAATAACCCGAAAGCACTCAAGTCTAGATTAAGTAAGAGAAGAAGATGAAGGCAGAAGCGTTTATACCTGTTGAATCCATCTTGATGCTTGATGTTGTTCTTCAAGGAAGGAAAAGAAGAAGAAGAAAATGAAGGAGGGAAATGTAGATCTTCTTGATGATGAATGCCTTTCTTAAAACTCAGATTATGGAGAGAGTATATAAGAATGATGTAGTTGTTTCTAGGCTGATGGTAGGCCTCTATATATAGGAAACAATGGCACATCATCAAGGGACTACACCCTTTCAATTAAGTGGTGTGAAATTACCATTCTGCCCATCATAAATAGGTAATTTCCACCTCGGGATTTCTACACATTTAATTAATATTCTATACTTTACAATAACATTATTTTAATGATTTATACATGTACGTCTACATGTCACTTATATTTATTAAGTACACACATTTTGCAATCCATGTTCTTACAGCAACTTCATCTCCACACCCATGTTGATCATTTCCGTCATGATCCCAAATTGTATACTTCTCAGTTATCCCAGTTTCTTGACAACTGTGTTCTTACTTGCTGCAAAAATTCTTGAACTGTTGATCTGCTTACTGCCCGGTCGACATTTTTTTCTTTTTCTCTTATACTGTTTATACATCATGTAAGAGTTACATTAGGTTTTAGAAACTCTTGACATGATAACCATTTTATTTATTTATTTTAGATTTAGAAGTAGTTTATTGAATCACATTCTTTTGGACTCTGATTCAAGAGCTGAAATTTCTGATAATATATGGAAAGGTCACATCTGACAATTCTGTCAAATCTTCATCTTCGACATTTTAACTCTTACTCCAAAGGTATCTTTCTCATAATAAATAATAAATGTCACACTTTTCGATTTGTCTTAAAATAAATGTAACGTTTCTAAGTTTCTAAATAAGGAAAGAGTTTGTATAATTTTCTTACAAACAAGTAAAAATATCGATGTTTATTACCTTTGCATTATTGAAGTCACTGGTTTTCTACACCAACCAATCTCAATTTGTCCTTTTCCATTGACTTTTTACAACTTAGATCACACAAAACCAAGTCGAAGTTTGGAAACGTCATCCAGATCTATGATGTACTTCCTCCGTCTCTAAATGAATGTCGAATAATTTGCGGAATTTGCAACCCATAAATTTTCATTACGGACGGAGGGAGTAATACTTAGAACCGCTGCTCCACCTCGCTTGTTACTACGTTGCAACAAGCGTGGTGAGATGAAGCTACATCTCCTTTTACTTGTGTTGTGTGGATAAACCAAAAAATGAGTTGTGTGGGCGACGCATGATGATTCAGGGGAAGGAGGGCATGGATCCATCTCGCCTCGCTTCGCCGCAAAGATAGCAATAGTCGGAGGGAGCAAGCAACGGTTCCTTCCACATCAATCTTAGATCTATGTATGATCCACTAGCTCTTCTTGTATTATAAAAAATCAAAGTTGACGCGTTATGAGCTCTTTCAAACCTGACAAAAAATTCTTTAACAATAATTAAAATATTAATCTGAAAGCTTAAATTAAAGCACAGATCTGAACAAAAACATGTTGGACTTTTTGTTAGGCTTCTTAAGGAAATAACAAAGAAGGATGAGAAAGATAACAGAAATTATAACGGAAATTGAAGAGAAAATCACAAATAGTCGAGTCTTGTGTTTAACACAATTTCCGTAAGAAGTATTTGCCCCGCACAGGTGCTTACGGTTGAATTGCAAACTCCTCGTAAGATAAAACGACTTCTAGTTATCTATAGGAGCACTCCAAATAAATAACTCTAGCGAACAATTGGCTATTTGGAACTTTGGACTTGAAGGAATTATATGCAACAATATGAAGATGATTAGAAAATGTTAATCTATCTCAAAGAGGGTAGGAAAGGCTCAATTTACTGTGAGTAACAATTAAAATTCGGTAGGGGAAGTATATAAAGAGAGTTAAGGGGTTTGTGCCTTTTCCCACGAAAAGACACAACTTTTATGTTTGAATTGGTTACTGTTCAGGATCTGCTCGGCCGAGTCAAGGACTCGCCTTGCCGAGCACCAAGCCGCATGTAGGAAGTCAATTAACTCGCACGGCCGTGTCAATCAAACTGCTCGGCCGAGTCAAGGACTCTGCTCAGCCATGCACATCAAACCACTTCAAAAAACCCTTTAAACAACTCTCGTTAAGTTACAAACCTTTGTCATTAATTTCTCATTCACCCGGAAATGGTTTTGAGACAATAAATGAGTTTCATAATCTACACTAAATGTAGAATACATTTTGTAACTTACTTCGTTAACTATTAATGAATTCTGTTTAGGAAGTTAGGTCAACGTTAAGTCAAACTTGACTTTCGTTACCCATTTCCAACAATCCCCCACATGAATGACAATTAATACAAGAATGCAAATTTCGTCCAAAAGTTTCGGTGAACTATTATTACATCGGGATAGATAGCTTGTGGCCTTGAATCTTCCCTAGTGAAATATTATCGGATATACTAGCCATTTGGTAGCGAGTCGCTTTGAACCAATGACTGTATAATGTATACCAAGACAACAATACTCACATAATAATAGCTCTAACAGTTATTGTTCTCACGTTTTGTCCATTTTGGCCTTGGACCGTATCTCATTCATAAGTGTTCATTTAGAGGCGGCCAAATTACCTCTCGCTTATATAGGTGATTCTCACTACAAGGAGTATCATGCACTACTCCACCCGTAGGTATAGAAATCATTAAAAGTTTTCTCAACTTATCCTTACCACTGCTGCATGTGCTTGTACTTGGATGTTCTGGGAATGAGTATTCAACATCTCCAAGTTAATAAACCGAGTTTTTGTTTTCAAGTAACTCTACTAGAACTTATAACTTAGTTGTCTCATTGAACCAAGGGCATGGGATCTCCAATTCTCAAGGTTGAGTGTCCGCTATAAGTCCTTTTGTTGTGGGTTTTAAACCCATTCCCCTTAACAGACAATTTTATCTCCTATTCATACCCTTTGGTAATCGGATCCGGTTTTTGACTTCACATGGCCAGTTGTGACAGTCTCATTTGAGATCAATTGTCTTCTGGTAATATGTCAATGACCATTGTGTCTTGACTTACCATGATGTTCTACACTTTTTCCTATTTCTTCATTGTCGTCACAATGCTTTAGGTCATGTAGACACAAACTTATTCCACAAAGGAATATCTTCCAAGACCATTCAACTTTTATCTTGATCTAATGCTATCGACTCAGATTCCTTATTGAATCGAGTTGTTCAAGTTGTCTTGGAAGTTTGACACCGCTGCTCCATTTATTGTGAACACATTTTTCACCTTGGAGTTTATTTGTGTCTGTTATCCAATCAGTATATCATTTTCATACTATTGAATATCTTATTTATTGTAATCTGTAATTACAAGAATATCTTTAAGTACTCCAAGTACTTTGATTATCCTTAGTGATTTATTACAATTTAGACTTTTAGTCTCTCTAGAACGGTCAATCTTTTCGAGTGATCAAATTCTTTCTTCGCCGCTTTCTTCGAGTGGTTATTATCTCTGTACCGATCCGACTTCCCAAGTATTCAGTATCTCTAAGTGGTTTGTCCTCCTTAGAGTCTACCTTTCAGAAATCTACCTTACAGAGATTACCTCTCAAGATTCTTCTTGAACTTTCGAAGTACTTTTTCAAGATAATCGGATTGTGATAGGATTATTCCTTCTGATGTTCTAGAAATCTTTATTTCTAATATGACATCGGCTAATCCCATATCTTTCATGTCAAAGTTTTTTCTTTAACATGTCTTTGGTATTCATGATCAATTCATGACTACCATTGTTATCCACGTAAGGACAGACTATTAACAAATGATTCAGATGTTCCTTTAATGTAGACATATTTGTCACATTCATTAATCTTGAATCCATTTGATAACATAGTTCTATTGAACTTCTCATGCCACTGTTTAGTTTCTTGTTTTAGTCCATATGAATACAGAAGTAGATCCAACACGGTTGTGCAACATAAAACGCACTGTTGTGTTAATGGGATAATCTTGCATGAATCATAATGTCCTTTTGTCAACTAGCCTGGCTTTATACTTATCAACAGATCCATTGGCTTTATACTTTCTTTTAAGAATTCATTTGCAACCTAATGGTTTGCAATCTTGGAGGGAGATCTACCAATTCCCAAGTATTATTAAGCATTATGGATTTTATCTCACTGTTAATAGCCTCTTTCCAGAATGAACTATCCAGACCAGATAACACTTTCCATAACAGTTGCTGGTTCGTTTTCCAACATAAATGATAGAAAATCAGGACTAAAAGACTTTTCCACTCTTGCCCTTTTACTACGTCTAGGTCCTTCATCTTCTATTTGAGATGGACCATTTGTAGATTCATAAGTTCTCTTTTGAGAATTACCTTATTTCCTGTCCTTAGCAGGAAAGATATTTTTCAAAGAATACTGCATTCCTTGATTCTATTGTCTGTAGAGACTACCTTTCAAGATCCTTTTATCAAGAAAAATACTTTTCATATAAATTTTCTTATTAAAATTTATACATTTCCTATCATTTCAAGGAAGTATATTCTTAAAGAATATAACGTGTCTTGCTTAAGTATTACTACTTTTAGCCGAATACCCCCACATTTTAGGTATTTATAAAACAGCTTACGAATACTTCAAATTCGTTAGGAGTTTTTATCAAATTCATCATTTAAATATTTCCTTTCTAAGGACCCATTTGTAACCCAATGGTTAGCATTATGGAGGAAGTTCTAATAATTTCCAAATATATGATGAGACATCCTTTTTACTTTGTCAAGGTACTTCAATTCCTTGAGATGAACTGATGACATAGTCATAAATATGTTCAATTGAGGTTTCTTTAACCCTTTTCCTTGTAAGGAAACTTGGTTTCGAAGAATACACCAACTTCACTTCAATAATCGTTCCCTTTGTCATATCGGGAATTTTAAATTTGTTCTTCACAAATCTATATGCATTACCAATTGTTTGCATCTCTAATGGAAACGTAATCCATGGTTTTGGGTCTTATCTTAACCTCTTTAGGTTTAGATATTTCTACCTATACTAGGTATCCCCACATTTTGTCAATTAAGACGGAACTTATCACTAAGGAGTTCAACCTCTCCTTATAAGTTCTTTTCTTCCTTTGGGTGTGTAAGTAGCATTCGTTTGATAAATAAGTATCAGCGTCCCAATAATTATTTTTCAAAACAATACTACATACTCTCCACAATTAAGATGAATTACTAACTCATTCTTTATTACTTAAACCTCTTAAGGTTTCATCTTTACTATTTCAAAATATGTACTTTGCATTATCGAGTGCATGTATCAATAGAAGTAATGAGGAACTGATTTCCACAAAAGAAATTTGGTTTGCGAATCAAACTTCATCTTAGGTAGTAATTTTAAATTCACTAGTCGACGGAATGAAGTTAAATTTACAAGACCTAATGAATAGGTCATGACACAAGCCAAGTAGGAAATAAAAAACTGATATTTTATTCTTCGCTCTTAGGCGGATTACATTCAGATCAAGGTACCCTTTTCTAATGCAATACAATGACCACATTTGGTCAATTCAATCTTATGCCCCTAGGCTAAGTTGATCAAAGTCCAATGGAACATATCGATCTTCAGTCACGTTGGCTTGAAGAGGGTTTCCATCTTGGTTGTTGATTCTAGGATGTCGACATTCCCTAGCCATATGCCCGGGTTTGCCACAATTAAAACAACTACCTTTGAACTTCTTGGCGGTTGTAGTTCTCCTTTTTACTTTCCCGGTGTTCTTCCTCTTGTTTCCGGTACTTGTTTCCGCCAAGTTTACTTTCCGTCTTTTAGTCACTATACACATAGAATAGTGCATCTCGAGAAATTCCCAAAGTTCTCTTGCGGTTTTTATGCCACAACACACATAGTATTGTGCATCATCCAAGCCATTAAGAATATACATGCGACACAATAAATCGCTGTGATTCCATGTATCCAAGTCATTCTTTACTTGGGGTTCATCCCCTTCGGATATCAATGATGGATATTCCCAAAGAAATTGCACCAATTTTAATGTTGTCAAAAAGACCAACATTTTCTGTTGCCACCTCTTAAAGTCCATCCCGGTACGAATACCCGGTCTTCCCGCATGCACGAACGCATGAGATGGAGGGAGAGCATTATGAGGTGCGACACATGAGGTTGTACCTGAGCCAGGTGAAGGAGGTTTCTCACCTTGTACCGAGTGAGTCGGTGAAGGAGCGGGTGCAACATTCTTTAGCGTTGCTTCGCCTTGAAGAGGAGGAGGAGTAAGCCCGGATGATTCGGAGGTGTCTTTCTCACTTGCCATTGTAGAAATGCCTTAAGAAACGTAAAATACTTCTTACGATTGATGGACTTTTTGTTAGGCTTCTTAAGGAAATAACAAAGAAGGATGAGAAAGATAACAGAAATTATAACGGAAATTGAAGAGAAAATCACAAATAGTCGAGTCTTGTATTTAACACAATTTCCGTAAGAAGTATTTGCCCCGCACAGGTGCTTACGGTTGAATGGCAAACTCCTCGTAAGATAAAACGACTTCTAGTTTTCTATAGGAGCACTCCAAATAAATAACTCTAGCGAACAATTGGCTGTTTGGAACTTTGGACTTGAAGGAATTATATGCAACAATATGAAGATGATTAGAAAATGTTAATCTATCTCAAAGAGGGTAGGAAAGGCTCAATTTACTGTGAGTAACAATTGAAATTTGGTAGGGGAAGTATATAAAGAGAGTTAAGGGGTTTGTGCCTTTTCCCACGAAAAGACACAACTTTTATGTTTGAATTGGTGACTGTTCAGGATCTGTTCGGCCGAGTCAAGGGACTCGCTCGGCCGAGCACCAAGCTACACGGCCGAGTCAATTAACTCGCACGGCCGTGTCAATCAAACTGCTCGGCCGAGTCAAGGACTCTGCTCGGCCGTACACATCAAACCACTTCAAAAAACCCTTTAAACAACTCTCGTTAAGTTACAAACCTTTGTCATTAATTTCTCATTCACCCGGAAATGGTTTTGAGACAATAAATGAGTTTCATAATCTACACTAAATGTAGAATACATTTTGTAACTTGCTTCGTTAACTATTAACGAATTCTGTTTAGGAAGTTAGGTCAACGTTAAGTCAAACTTGACTTTCGTTACCCATTTCCAACAATCCCCCACATGAATGACAATTAATACAAGAATGCAAATTTCGTCCAAAAGTTTCGGCGAACTATTATTACATCGGGATAGATAGCTTGTGGCCTTGAATCTTCCCTAGTGAAATATTATCGGATATACTAGCCATTTGGTAGCGAGTCGCTTTGAACCAGTGACTGTATAATGTATACCAAGACAACAATACTCACATAATAATAGCTCTAACAGTTATTGTTCTCACGTTTTGTCCATTTTGGCCTTGGACCGTATCTCATTCATAAGCGTTCATTTAGAGGCGGCCAAATTACCTCTCGCTTATATAGGTGATTCTCACTATAAGGAGTATCATGCACTACTCCACCCATAGGTATAGAAATTATTAAAAGTTTTCTCAACTTATCCTTACCACTGCTGCATGTGCTTGTACTTGGATGTTCTGGGAATGAGTATTCAACATCTCCAAGTTAATAAACCGAGTTGTTGTTTCCAAGTAACTCTACTAGAACTTATAACTTAGTTGTCTCATTGAACCAAGGGCATGGGATCTCCAATTCTCAAGGTTGAGTGTCCGCTATAGGTCCTTTTGTTGTGGGTTTTAAACCCATTCCCCTTAACAGACAATTTTATCTCCTATTCATACCCTTTGGTAATCGGATCCGGTTTTTGACTTCACATGGCCAGTTGTGACAGTCTCATTTGAGATCAATTGTCTTCTGGTAATATGTCAATGACCATTGTGTCTTGACTTACCATGATGTTATACACTTTTTCCTATTTCTTCATTGTCGTCACAATGCTTTAGGTCATGTAGACACAAACTTATTCCACAAAGGAATATCTTCCAAGACCATTCAACTTTTATCTTGATCTAATGCTATCGACTCAGATTCCTTATTGAATCGAGTTGTTCAAGTTGTCTTGGAAGTTTGACACCGCTGCTCCATTTATTGTGAACACATTTTTCACCTTGGAGTTTATTTGTGTCTGTTATCCAATCAGTATATCATTTTCATACTATTGAATATCTTATTTATTGTAATCTGTAATTACAAGAATATCTTTAAGTACTCCAAGTACTTTGATTATCCTTAGTGATTTATTACAATTTAGACTTTTAGTCTCTCTAGAACGGTCAATCTTTTCGAGTGATCAAATTCTTCTTTCGGTCAGTTTCTTTGAGTGGTTATTATCTCTGTACCGATCCGACTTCCCAAGTATTCAGTAACTCTAAGTGGTTTGTCCTCCTTAGAGTCTACCTTTCAGGAATCTACCTTACAGAGATTACCTCTCAAGATTCTTCTTGAACTTTCGAAGTACTTTTTCAAGATAATGGGATTGTGATAGGACTATTCCTTCTGATGTTCTAGAAATCTTTATTTCTAATATGACATCGGCTAATCTCATATCTTTCATGTCAAAGTTTTTTCTTTAACATGTCTTTGGTATTCATGATCAATTCATGACTACCATTGTTATCCACGTAAGGACAGACTATTAACAAATGATTCAGATGTTCCTTTAATGTAGACACATTTGTCACATTCATTAATCTTGAATACATTTGATAACATAGTTCTATTGAACTTCTCATGCCACTGTTTAGTTGCTTGTTTTAGTCCATATGAATACACAAGTAGATCCAACACGGTTGTGCGACATAAAACGCTCTGTTGTTTTGAGACAATAAATTAGTTTCATAATCTACACTAAATGTAGAATACATTTTGTAACTTGCTTCGTTAACTATTAACGAATTCTGTTTAGGAAGTTAGGTCAACGTTAAGTCAAACTTGACTTTCGTTTCCCATTTCCAACAAAACTGAATTGCATCAAACCTCCCAAACAATTCATACAAAGGCTGGGCAGTAAGAGAAGACATGGCCTCATGGTATCAAGGAATGGGCACCTTCCTCATCCACTCCGGCCTCCTCGTCAGTGGAACTCCATCAGTTTTCACTAGCGGAAATGAAAAAGGCAACAAACAATTTTGACCAGTCACTGCTCCTTAGGAGATGTTGGTCGATTGAGGTGTACAAGGGCACCTACAATGATCCTGACGGGACACAAAAAACCGTGGCTGTCAAGTGCTTAAATTGTCATGGGAGCATTGACTTGAAATATGCATCGATGCTGCCCGGGGATTGGAGTACATGCACACAAGCATAAGGTACTCAAACGGTAACTCTTTCATTTGTTCTGATGTCACAGCAACCAACATCTTGTTGGATGGAAATGGTGTGGCTAAGATTTCTGATCTATATAAAGAGCCATTTACAGTTACTAGATCACATTGAGTCTCGCTCGTTATTTCGATCCAGAATGTCATGGCAACATATTCCCTAGTTCAGATGTTTATGCATTTGGTGTGCTATTGGTTAAAGTGTTGTCTAGAAAGTTGTCCCTTGATAAGGAAGACAGGACACTTGGGAAATCGTTTAAGAAGATCATCGCGAAGTGCTTCCAGAATGGAACCATTCATAACATTGTCCATCCTGACATGACGGCACAAATCTCACCTGATTGTTTGGAAGCCTTTTTACATATTGCTGGTGAAATCTTAAATAATGAATCGGAGAAATGCCCTAGTTTCACTCAAGTGGTGAAGAAGCTCGAGTTATTAATGGCATCATCATCATCCTCTCAACGGTTATGCCGTTGCTATTCATTGCACGAGATTGAAGATGCTACAAACAACTTTGAAAGCATCCTCGGAGAAGGGGGAGAAGGAAAGGTGTACAAAGGCCTGACGAGAACAACCATCACTATTGCTGTGAAGCGCATAAATCCAGAGTACTTTTCTGAGTTTCAAAAGGAGATCAAGATGCTTTCAGATCTTGAGCACAAAAACTTTGTCTCTTTGGTCGGTTATTGTGATGTAGGAAGGTTCGCGGATCTGATCGACAAAGTTGCGACAGGATTTTGCAGTTTGGTCGTCCGGGCTCAGAATTGCTATTAATTGTACTTTTCAGCAATGGAATTTTGCCACGAACATGACTCATCGCTTTGCTATGACATACAATGCTTTTCTGGCATCCGAATCTGTTTAGGACTCTACAACAGTGTTTTATATTTTTAAATCAGTTTTATTATTTCCGAATTTTGTTTCCTTACTTTGTTTGGTTTTGGGTTTTCGTTTTTGGTTGCCCTAGGGGTATTTAAACACTTTTTCTATGCCGTAGTCGAAACAGTTTTTATGATATATTTTCAAGAGTTTTCTCTTATTCTCTGGTGGATTCCAGTTTAGTATTTCTAGGGTTCATTGCTGGTAAACTCTTGTGTTTAGTGTTTGCTATTCACGAATATTGCTTCCGTTCTGCGTTTGTTGGTATCAGAGCAGGCTTTATCCTGTCTTTTCGTCACTAAATCATTATGGGGGATCAAGCGACAAAGGCAGGTATCGATGGCATAACCATCGCTATTGCTGCCTTGACAACACAAGTTGCAGCATTGGTGGCTGCTCAACAAGCTCAAAACACTCATGTTAATCGGAACCGTGGTGGCGAGAGGGACAGGGAGATTGAACCAGTTCGACGTCCTAGAAGGGCAGAAAATCAGGATGTAGAGGATTCCAGTTCCTGTTCCGATGACGAGGTTGATAATGCTGAAGAGCCGGGTCAGGGTGATAATCGATATCACCATTATTATAGAATTCCTTTATTTTATGGAACCATGGGGATTGCAGATTTTTTGGATTGGTAGAATAATGTTGATCGTTTTTCAAGGTTATGGAGGTACCCACGAATAAACAAGTAAAGATGGTGGCGATCCGATTGAAGAGTATTGCTGTAGTCTGGTGGGAAAAACTTGTTGATCAGAGACGACGGCAAGGAAAGGGGCCAATTAAAACCTGGAGGCGTATGAAGCAGTTGATTTCTGAGCGGTTTCTAACGGCATATTATGAGCAGACTCTATATTAGGTGTATCTCAACTGTGTGCAGGGCAAGAGAACGGTTGATTAATATATGTACTACTGAATTTCAGAGGTATACAGCGCGGGTTAGGGTTGAGGAGACAGAGGATCAGAAAGTTGCTCATTATATTAACGGACTGAAAGGTTCAATACAGGAAAATATGGGTTTGGATCCGGTTTGTACTTTGACGGACGCTTCCATTCTGACCCTGAAAGCTGAACTTATGAAGAAATCGAGTTCGAAAAATTTTACCCCTTTTCGCAGAATTCCACAACAGGGTAGTCCTGAAGCAGGAACTGATAAGGACATAACTCCGCAAGCTAAGGGTATAGGCAACACTAGCAGTACCGTAGGGAACAAAGCTCCACGAAATAGAAAAAAACATAAGGCTCACAACAAATTAGAGAGATGACAAAAGGCTCTCAAGAAATCGGAGAGATGACAATGGCTCTCAACAAACTGAGATAATATAATGACTCTCAACAAATGGAGAAAATATAAAAAGGAAATGAGAGACACGTAAAATCCTTTAATTTTTATGTATAAATATATTATGTATAGGATATAATAAAGAAATCAGAGACGGGTAAAATTCTTTAATTTTTATGCACAAATGTATAGTTTTTTATTTTTTATGAATAGAAATAAACTTTTTTGACTCTTTTTAGTATTGAAGTTTTTTCTCAAAAAAGTTAGAAAAATCTAAACAAATGAAAGTATAATAAAGAAATAAGGGACGGGTAAAATTCTTTAATTTTTATGTATAAATGTATAGTTTTTTTTATTTTTTATGAATAGAAATAACCATTTTGGACTTTTTTTAGTATTGAAGTTTTTTCCAAAAAGTTATATAAAAAAGTTTAGAAAAAAACTAAACAAATGAAAGTATAATAAAGAAATCAGGGACAGGGACAGGGACAGGTAAAACTCTATAATTTTTATATATAAATGTATAGTTTTTTTTTATTTTTTATGAATGGAAATAATCATTTTGGACTTTTTTTACTATTGAAGTTTTTTTCCAAAAAGTTATATAAAAAAATTTGGGAAAAAAACTAAACAAATGAAATTATAATAAAGAAATCAGGAACGGGTAAAACCCTTTAATTTTTATGTATAAATGTATATTTTTTTATTTTTTATGAATAGAAATAAACATTTTGGACTTTTTTTTAGCATCGAAGCTTTTTTCAAAAAGTTATATAAAAAAAGTTAGAAAAAAACTAAACAAATGACAGTATAATAAAGAAATCAGGGACGCGGTAAAATCCTTTAATTTTTATGTATAAATGTATAGTTTTTTAATTTTTTATGAATAGAAATAAATATTTTGGTCTTTTTTTAGAATTGAAGTTTTTTTTCAAAAAGTTATATAAAAAATGTTAGAAAAAAATTAAACAAATGAAAGTATAATAAAGAAATCAGAGTCGAGCTTATGTGTCTTAAAGTATGATGCATGCAAAAAATGATTTTTTTTAAAATCTATTTTTTACGAATTTTTTTTGAAAGGCTTTTTGATTTTTTTTTTTTTTTGAATTTCCGAACCTTTTGAAATTTTTTTGAAATTTTTCTTGAAAGCAAATAAACACATAAGCACATAGGCACAAAAATTCAAACAGTTTAAGAAAAATGATTTCGACAGTCAAAATACCCGGATTCTTCCGGGACAGTCAAAACAACACGAGTAATGTAGCAAAAACCAACACACACACACACACACACACGCATAAATGGTTTCCAAATGCCTGGATGGAAGTTTGACCCACAAAAGCTTTTCTTTTTTTTTTTTTTTTCTTTTTTTTTTTTTAAAAAACAAAGATACCGGTACGTGGCTTTGTTAGACCATAATTTATCCCAAGCCCCGGGTTAGGGAGCGGTACAGGAAACTTAATGGTTTCCACCTATATACCAAATACCATTTTTTTTATTTTTTTTAAAAAAAGATAAAGCTCATTCCTTTCCCCAGCGGAGTCGCCACTATGATGAATGTGCCCCGCCGCGATTTTTCTTTTTTGAAAAATCATTTAAAAAAAATGGGAGTCGCCACGTCATTTTTATTTTAAGGGCCAAAACTTTGAAAAATGCCCGAGATTAGAGATTTGGGTTCGGAGGTCACGTTACACTCCGGGAAGAACGTTAGGGTTCATCCGGAATGCCTCGTAAAACGAGTCTTCCTAATTTGAAACCATTTGTGTGTTTGTGTGTGTGTGTTTTGGTTAAAATAAATGCAAACTGAAAAAACTAAAAATTGAGAACTCTTTGAAAGACATTAAAAAGTCCCATGATTTTTGGTATGATTTTAGGGTTGAGTTTTGGTACTTAAAAGACTCCTTGAAGTTGAAAATCAATTCTGCCAGAATGAAAAAGATAGTGGACACTTGATTTTAAAATGAATTTAAGAGCTTTAAAACTTCAGAATCTGAGGAAAGTCAGAGAATGAAAGTTGTTCAAAACATCTTAAATAAGGTGACTGAAAAATATTTTTATGATTGGAGATGATTTGAGGGACCAAAAACTTCTGGAAATCACAGATGTGAAATCTGGATTTCCAGAGACTGCTAAACTGACTTTTGGAAAATAATTTGAAAAAGGGAGTTATACGCACGCAAAAAATAAAGTAAAAATATTTCTGGAATCCTATGGATGTTGGCTACAAAAAGTATTCTGTAGTCAACACCAAATTCTAAGTTTTTCTGTGTCCAAAAAATTAGACAATGGACAGAGGTCTTAGAGAAAGGCTACTAGACAGCAACATTCTCAAGAAGGAAAATGTGATTTTAAGGGGGTTTGCATCCATGCTTTGTCCCCATTTCCTTAAACTTTGATTAGTGATCACTAAACATATTTAGTGGTGATCTACTATATCAAGCCATCCTTAGGGTACGTTAGGACTTGAAGCACTTCATTTGCTTGGGAAGGGGAGATTTAACTTGAAATCAAGATTTTATGTATGAAAATTGATCTTTAGGTTTGGAAAAATGTTTGTAAGTAAGTAAGTATAATTTGGAAGGAATGTTGATCCTTGTAGAAGATCATCCATGGAGATAAACTTCCATGGTGATCCTCTTGGATCTAGGGCAAGAACAAGTTACATCTTTGAAGTATGAGATGCATGCTTGGATGAGGGAGGTTTAAGGTAAGAAGATGGAGGGTTTACCAATGGTGGTATCCTATCTTCTTTGTGTTTGTGTTTGAGACTTGAATTTAGTGAGTGTTTGGTGAGTGAGATTTGGGAAAATGATTAAGAAAAAGGTGGCAATTCAAGGGAATTCCCACTGTTTTCTACAATATTTTTGCCAAGGTGCTGTTGTTGTTCATTTGTTCCTTGTTTTTCTGAGACTGAGGGGCTTAATTTATAGGCCTCTGAAAATTACAAAAGCATCCGCGCGGACAAGTACGTAAGCGTGCACTGTTCATTAAATGCTGCTCCAGGCTTTGGACAAAGGGAATATATTTTCAAAATAAGCAACCAGCTGTGTTTTACAGCTTACTATTTTCGAATTTTTCTCTTTTGTGAGATTCTTTACCATGCTTAACTCTAAATAGCAATCCCCAACTTACCCTTGCTTTGTTAGAAAAGTTAGGTTTTGTTAGAAAAGTTAAGACTTAGGTTAAGAATGTGAAGGCTTTCGTTAGTTTTCTAACGGAAATACTAACAACTCAAATTGGAGCACTTACACCAATAGTATGGTGTTTACCCCTTCAAAACACTAACAAAGGAATCCTTTCTTTGGATCTTGGCTTGTGTGTGTGTGTGTGTGTGAGGAGGGAGGTGAGTGTGTGTGTATGAGAGAGAGAGTGAGTGTATATTCCTGCAGAGTTTCCTCTCTTGCCCAAAATCCTCCCAAAAGTGATCAGCCATGCCCTTTATTTATAGGCATGCTAATAGGAGGTTCCATGTCGGATGACAGAGGGAGTTAAACCGCCTTTGGATAACCGGTGTCGTCCGACACCGGTCAACTTTATGGCACAGTTGGGCCGAATGGGTGGCAGGCCCAATGGGTTGAGTAATTAAATGGATAATTGGGCTCAAATTGCATTTTTAGCAAATAAATGAGCCCAATAATCAAGGGAAGTGGACCCAAAAATACGAGTTCAGGTCGGGGTACTCACAGAGCCCCTAGGCGACGTCACTTCCACGGGAAGTGGGGTCGTCGACACAATGAGAATCCCGAGCCGGACACGAACGGCGGGGGAAAAAGATGACCAAGATGGTCGAGTGGCTGGACCTTTTGTGGAAAGGATTCCTACGTATTCCGTGGGGGAATCAAGCCGAATCGTAGTTCAACAAAGAGGTGGCGCTAAAGAGAGGCCACGGGCTTTGTACCCAAGAGTGACTGTTCCAAGGGGAGTCACCTCGAAGATTGACTGTTCCAAGGGGAGTCGCCCCGAAGATTGACTGTTCCAAGGGGAGTCGCCTCGTAGATTGACTGTTCCAAGGGTAGTCACCCCGGAGATTTGACTGTTCCAAGGGGAGTCACCCCGAAGATTGACTGTTCCAAGGGGAGTCACCCCGGAGATTTGACTGTTCCAAGGGAAGTCGATCCGGAGATTGACTGTTCCAAGGGGAGTCACCCCGGAGATTGACTGTTCCAAGGGGAGTCACCTCGGATTTGACTGTGTTTGAGAAATTTATACGGTCTTTCAGACCGGGTAATTTATAGCCTTTCGGACTACGGATAAAAATTTTGGAAAATTTATACGGTCTTTCGGACCGGATAATTTATAGCCTTCCGGGCTACGGATAATTTATACGGTCTTCCAGACCGGGTAATTTATAGCCTTTCGGGCTACGAATAATGATTTTGGGAAATTTATACGGTCTTCCGGATCGGGTAATTTGTAGCCTTCCGAGCTACGGATAATTTATACGGTCTTCCGGACCGAATAATTTATAGCCTTCCGGGCTACGGATAATGATTTTGGGAAATTTATACGGTCTTCCGGACCGGGTAATTTATAGCCTTCTGGGCTACGAATAATGATTTTGGGAAATTTATACGGTCTTTCGGACCGGATAATTTATAACCTTCCGGGCTACGAATAATTTATACGGTCTTCCGGACCGGGTAGTTTATAGCCTTCCGGGCTACGGATAATGATTTGAGAAATTTATATGGTCTTTCAGACCGGGTAATTTATAGCCTTCCGGGCTACGGATAATGATTTGAGAAATTTATACGGTCTTCCGGACCGGGTAATTTATAGCCTTCCGGGCTACGGATAATGATTTGAGAAATTTATACGGTCTTTCGGACCGGGTAATTTATAGCCTTCCGGGTTACGGATAATGATCTTGGGAAATTTATACGGTCTTTCGGATCGGGTAATTTATAGCCTTCCGGGCTACGGATAATGATTTTGGGAAATTTATACGGTCTTCCGGACCGGATAATTTATAGCCTTCCGGGCTACGGATAATTATTTGAGAAAGACTGAGAGGTGGGCGTTTAGACCCGAATGAAATGGTGAATTTGATGATAGGCAGTCACGAGGGACTGGCAAAATTGACCAGGGGCAAAAGGGGAAGATCACCCCTTCTGGAACATGGATGTCGTACGACATGGGGCCTTCCCCAGGCTGTTTTAATTAAAACCCTCCAGTCGTAAGACAGAGGGTTTAAACTCAAACAACAGTCGCCGAGTTTTCAGAGAGAGAAGAGAAGAAAATTTGAAATTTCCTCCCTCCAATTTTGATTCAAACCAAATCGACAATGCCTCCGAGAGCGGAATCAAGAAGGCAAGTGCAACGATCGTTGTCCGAAAGGAGAAAGCTCGTCGATCGGAACAAACGGAAGAAATTTTCGGAGGGGAATGGGCTCTATCCGAGCCTTGATTTACATACTTCCACCGCGGAGCGAATGGGGGTAAGTATTCTAAACCATCAACCCTTCCCTTTTCTTTTTCGAAGTTGGATTTCTAGGGCTCGAGATAGAATTTGGGGAAAATCGCACCCAAAAGGATGTTGCATGCTTGGAATGAAATGCATTATCTTGAAAAGATTTCCTTTTTTGTTCTTTTGAAAGAATTATGTGATTTTAGAGATTGAGAATGCACACAAGTAAAAGAATGCACACATTATTATGAGTATGTTCTGAAACCTGTGCTGTGCTTACCTGCAGGCTTTGCGGACCAAGGGGTCCCCTGAGGCGATTGCCACGATTTGGGGTATTCTTCCCGGTTCTTCTGATTTGCCCGACAGTCCCAAGGGCTTGATATTTGCTGCCGGTCTCGGCCCATTTTTTACTGCTGTTGGAGAGTTTGGGGACACGCCTAGGAGCGTGGAGCTGGTCAGGGCCTTTAGGCAGTACTGGTGGGACTCTACCCACACTTTTCATCTGTCTTGGGTGAGTCCACCATCACTGCCTATGATTTCATTGCCATCACTGGTCTGCGGTTCATGGGCAGACCTATCTTTTCTGAGGATCCTGGTGTCCTGAGCCCGGACGCCATTAGAGCACTGACTGGCCTGACCCTTCGCCCGAAGGGTAATGGGGTTCCACTGGCGGACCTGCATTCGGCTCTGACGCAGCAGTGTCGTCTCTTCTCTGAGGGTGTTGCCATAGTCACGTCTGAGCAGTTGGCGAGGGCTTTTGCCTGGGCTGGATTCTCCGATACCCTGTTCTGTAATGCCTCTACTACGGCATTGACTCTTCTGCTGGAGCCTCTTAGGGTCTGGGGCGAGGTCTCCACCTTTTCGTGGGGTGAGGCTGGCTTGGCTCAGTTGTATAGAGCCTTGGATGAGGTGAGCAGGGGCACGGTGACCTCTTTAGATTGCTACCAGACGGTTCTGGAGGTATGCCTTTTTTACTTTTCGCACATTGACTGTTGCACTGCCTTTTCTGTCATCATTTGTTACTACTGCTGCACACTGAAAGTTTCTTGTCTTTGATTTTTAGGTGTGGGCCTATGAGGTCTTTGGCTGTTATGCTTGGGTCATGAGATGGGATTGCCGTGCATTTGTTCCCTGCGATCCGCCGGTGGACCTTTCGGGCTAGGGAGAGCCGGAGAGTGGACGGGGTGAAGCCCCGGAAGACTGCTTGCTATCATGATACGATGATTGCCCTTAGGGGCACCCCAGCTGGGTTGAGGCTGTTTCCATGGCATGATAGGTATGGTGAGGATGTGGTTGGTGATGCCGCTTTGGTGACCAGGACGAGGAGGCTTCTGATCGGCCTGGAGGGAGATGCCTTGTACTTGGGCGAGAGGGTCTGTAGGCAGCATGGATATGGTGCCGCCGCTCGCGTTCCTCACGATCCTCCTGAGGGGATTTGGTATACCCGGCCCCGCCCCGACCTGGGAGCGGTCATGACTGGTATTGACGCTACAGAGTTGTCTGATGACGGGGATTATGGCCAGTTCGTCTTTACCCGGCTGGTGACCCCTCATGTTATGGCTGCCAGGAGGGCAGTGGGGGTGCAGATACCGATGCCTCCCCGATTCTTTGAGTATGAGGCCGAGGGTGCCATCCGCCGCTCCTCGTTTGATATGTCTGAGACTCATCCACATCTGCGGCTTCCCCGCGGGACTACCTCTGTGAGCATTCTTTTCTTTTCTGTTTCGTTCAAGCCTTTTATTGCTTTACTGCCTGTATTGATTGCTTCTGACTGCCTCTTTTGTGTTCATTCAACAGGTTCCAGCAAAGACCTATAGGGCGGATGCCAAGGCGCTCACCGGGGCTGTGAAGATGCTGCGCCAATTTCAGAAGAGCGCAGAGCATTGGAAGGGGAGATGCAGCTCCCAGCCTGGTGACGTCGTGCCTCCGAAGAAGAGGCATAGGCCGACTTTGGCTTCTTCTAGCTCACAGGCAGGTGGGTCGAGTCAGCAGCCCCAGCCTGATGATGATGATGGCGAGGATGATCCTTATCAGCCCCCTTTCTCCACAGTGCCCGAGTGGCATGGATATTATGGCGAGCCCTGGCCTTGTGCCCAGTATGAGGATGATGATGACTCTGGCGGCGAGATTCATGAGGTACAGGAGGGTGGCGGTGACGGCCAGGAGCAGAGCGGCTCTGAGGAGGAGGTAGGTAGCGTCCAGGACGACAGTGGCTCCGAGGAGGATGAGGAGGACGATTCTGAGTAGGATTGATCATGGCGGTCCCCTTTTGCTGTGCTTTTAGGATCCCTTAGGAATTGAGAGGGATAAAATGCATGCACTATTTCATTGACTGTAAAACAATTTATTTTTTTGCATTTTGTAACTTAACAACTAAAGTATTCGCTTATTGTATGTTTGCTTGTTCATATGCACAAGTATGTCCCATGAAAGGCACAAAAGGGTGGCTTTTGATGTGATTGGGTATTTTTTGCGGTTTTGCATGCATTGGGCAATGTTTATGCATCTGTGGGTGTGTTGGGCATGCCAGATCCTCTCCCATGGGCTTGATGAATGAAAGGGATTGTGTATGTATGGTTTTTGGGTGTTTTGGATAGGTTTGGGTGGGCTTTGACCAAGCATTGGGTTGCTAAGGGGTTGCTGCAGTTGCAGCTGTTTCTGGTGTCTTATGGGGCTTCCCATGTCGTCCGACACATGACTTCATGGGATGGCCCCATGTCGTCCGACATGGAGAGTCTAAGGTCTAGGTTTTCTTGAGCAGCAAGCCCCATCATTCAAAAGGAGGCAGACTCGTAAAAAACACATTCCAGCAGTCATAGCAGAAACCAAATTGTTCTTCCACCCCGAAATTAGCCCCAAGATTCGACCTTTGACCCGAAATGGAGCATTACAACGACAGATCCAAGATCAAAGAACGTCAATTTCACTCCGATCTCGTCAATCTAACCTGCCACCATCATAGCACCAATAGGAGGGTTATCGATCAACAGTATGGGTTGAGATGCGTCTGGGCATTAAAGGAGTGGGCGGTAGATTGGAATCTTCTCCGGGCTGCGTCCAGATATTGGGATTGCGAGAGGCATGTCTTTACCCTTTCATACAATGACCTTACACCCACCATTGAAGAGTTCCGTGCACTGAATGGGGGAGCTGAGCTCAGAGATGCGGTCTTCCCACGAGATTCACGACCCTTGACTGAACAGTTGGCCGATTTCTTGGGATTTCACACAGAGCAGGTAACCGATCTGATTCTTGACCTGGCACAGATAGCCCGATTGGCTATATCATGTCCGGAGCTGTTTGACTTATATGTGGCCATGGATATTTTCATGCTGATTATGATCTCCCTATACTGCTTTTGTGAGTATGATGGGGTATGCTCTGGCTTGCTGCTAGAGGTTGTCAGGTAGATGCGGGGTTACCGAGGTACCACACTGACTGAGATTCGGCCCGGGCAGGGAGAGAGAGAGACATAGTTCCCATATTGCTGGCAGAGACCTATCATGGGATGGACCGACTGGCTAGAGGGTCATTACACATGGGACGCGGCAGCCCCAGTCTCTTATCGTTGTGGCTCTTTGAGCGGTTGGGACTTATATCCTCATTACCCGCAGGCGCATCGCAAAGACTGGGGGTTACACAGCAGAGGCGAGTAGCTCCGGAGGCCTCACAGGAGAGGTGGCAGAGGCGATTGACCAGGTATACCACCACGGATATTCAGTATTGGGTTCTCGGATGGAGGCTCGAGATCATGAGCGGCAGACATGATGATTCTGTTGTCGTGAGGCTGCCGGGATTGCACTTTTCATCATTTAGCATCCCCTTACTTGTTCTGAGGCAGTACGGGTACCCACAGCAGGTAATTGGCGGGTTCAGAGAGCAGATAGCCCGGGATACCGTTCCTCTTGACATGACTGATGTCCGGACTCTCAGATTCTTTGCCAGGGCCTTTTCGGGAGCAGCTTTTCCCGCTCACACATTGATACGGAAGACCCGGGGGATCACATATCTGTCCACCTTGTATCTCATTTGGTATGGGGAGAAGATGGGGCCGGTTCAGCATACCATTGAGGCATATTGCCAAGGGATCCGAGGAGGGGATCGGACTAGCCGGGAGCTACGTGATGCTGAGGCGCTGACTGACCCAGACAACGTGACCGACGATCCGACAGCAGATTTTGAGAGACTCGTAGAGAGGAGGGCCAAGATGAGGGATGACACTGAGGTTATGGCCCGGAGGACAGCTTTGAGAGAGGAGAGGGCTGCCCAGGCGGCACTGAGAGCTGTCGGATTGGTTGACTCACCAACTCGTATCTTTCCTGAGCCGGGACGACGGGAGGCAGAATTGTTTGGGATAGCTAAGCCAAAGACCTCCCGAGGACCGAGGAAGAGGAAGAAGAAGAATGCTAGTTCGGGAGTGGGAACGAGTGAGTAGGATTAGGTGACCGGTCATTGTATCCCTTGTTGCCGACACAGACAGTCTAGACGTACCTTTTTAAAAGATTTTATTTTTGCTAATGTTAATGAGTCGAGAGTAGACCGTGCTTGAACTCATCAATGAATGTATTAATGTAGTGAAAGTTAAAATTACTTCAGAACTTAATCAAGACACATTTTGGTAATCACGAATACAACTGTTGACAGGATTTGATGATTTTTATGATTTTTAGATCGAACCGCGAACGGCTGCCTACGTTCCCCTTTTACAGAATGGACTAAGGGGCTCAGGTCTCCGTAGTTCGACCCAATTATCTTTGTGTTTAAGAAAGGGATAGATAGAAGGGGGACAAGTGGTGCAACCCTATTTTTTACCTTGACCGTCCGTTTTTAGGGTTTTCAGCCTAGCTGGGTATATTCTTTAGCACCTAGTGCGCCCTTTGTTTTGCACGGACTGCCTTTTGAGAGGTTTTCAGTCTCGTCTGGGTACATTATTTTCGCGCTTTTATTTATTTTTTTCTCTTTTTGTTTTCTTTTTTTTTTAGAGAGGGGGAGACTCGATTTAGACGTAATAGCGGCGCAGTTTGTCGCCGTTCACCGGGTGCATGCAGGGGTTACCATCCAAATTTGTCAACCTCATTGCTCCGCCAGAAAAGATTTCCTTTACCGAATACTGTGCCCACCTGCATCGGCGCCCACTTCCCCAAAGGACTGAATTGATTCGGCGGCTTCTCTTTTAAGACCAAATCACCCACCTTAATGTTACGGGGATGCACCTTCTTGTCAAAGGCCCTAGCCATGAGCTTCTGATAAGCCCGGATGTGCTCCATCGCCTTAAGCCTTCGCTCATCTAGAAGAGCTAACACGTCATGTCGACTCTGAAGCCAGTCTATCTCGTTGACTTCATTTTCAAGCAGAACCCGAAGAGAGGGTATCTCTAACTCGATGGGCAAAACGGCATCCATTCCATATGTCAAAGCGAACGGAGTTTCACCGGTGGTTGTTCTCGCTGAAGTACGATAGCCCCATAATGCCAAGTGAAGCTTCTCAGGCCAGTCTCGGCTTCTTTCGGCCATTTTCCGAATGATCCTCTCTAGATTCTTGTTCGCTGCTTCGACAGCACCATTGGTTTGAGGACGATAAGGGGAGGACTTATGTCGCTTGATCCTGAACTCTGCGAGCAGTCTGTCGGCATCTCCCTCGAAGTGTGAACCGTTGTCGGAAATAATCTCGTTCTGAACTCCATACCGGCACAGAATGTTCTCTTTCATAAAACGGGCCACCTTTTTAGAGTTGAGGACCTTGTAGGAAGCTGCTTCGACCCACTTGGTGAAATAATCGACGGCAACCAACACAAATTAGTGCCCATTGTTACCGGCAGGAGTTATCTTTCCAATAACATCGATTCCCCACCTTGCGAACGGCCAAGGAGTGCTCATACAGTAGAGATCATGGGGAGGTATATGGTAGAGATCATGCGGAGGTGGTTCAATTGCAGCAATATTGGACCTATGCGGATGTGTGTCGACTTGCTTTAAAGGTTGAGAAACAGTTGAAGCGAAAGAAAGCGGTGAATCGTTGGCTGAGCAGAGATGTTACCAACACTAGGGCCATGGGTAGCTCTAGCACACCTAAAGGGGTCCCCCCAACTGCCCCTAAGACACCAGTTGCAGCTAATCCGGGTACCACTGCAGCAAATACTAGGGGGAGGCAGCCTGCGAGATGCTTCAAATGTCAGGGTATTGGTCACCTTCAAGCCGAGTGTCCCAACAGGAATGTTGTTGCCTTACTTGAGGAAGAGTTGCCGGTCTATGACGAAGAAGAAGAGGTGTCAGACGTCGAGTCCGAGGCGGTTTATGCAGATAAGGGTCCGGCCTTGGTGGTTAGACGGGTGTTGAACACAACAGCTATGGATGATGATCAGTGGCTTCGCCATAATATCTTCAATACAAAGTGCACTGCCAAGGGTAAGGTGTGCAAGGTTATTATTGATGGTGGCAGTTGTGAGAATGTTGTTTCTACTACAATGGTGGACAAACTGAGTTTGCCTATGGTTGTACACCCACAGCCATATAAGTTGTCTTGGTTGATCAAGGGCAATGAGCTAAAGGTGGATAAGAGGTGCCTCGTGCAATTTTCTATTGACAAGCGTTATAGAGATGAGGTGTGGTGTGATGTGGTTCCAATGGATGCATGCCATATTTTGTTGGGTAGGCCGTGGTTGTTTGACAGGCGGGTTAAGCATGATAGGTTCAAGAATACGTACACCTTCCGCATGAATGATGTCTCTATTACTCTTTGTCCTACGGACCCGAGACAGGAACAGACTACTAGTGAGAAACCTACGACTGCTATTGTTCACCAACTCCTTAGCCGCTCAGAGTTTGATTCAGCTTCAGCAGGGGAGCGAGGGTTCTATGTTCTTGTCATGCTAGAGGAGAACGAGTCGGGTATGTCCACACCCGCAGAGGTACAGTCAATACTTGATGATTACGGTGATGTTACTCCTGATGAGATTCCTCCGGGACTCCCTCCCATGCGAGATATTCAGCATTGTATTGATCTTGTTTCGGGTGCCTCTATTCCGAACAAAGCTGCGTATCGATTGAGACCCAAGGAACATGAGGAGTTAGAGCGACAAGTACGGGAGTTACTTGACAAGGGTGTCATTCGGGAAAGTATGAGCCCATGTGCGGTTCCGGCTTTGATGGTACCTAAGGCTGAAGGAACATTGCGTATGTGTATGGATAGTCGGGCGATCAATAAAATCACCATCAAGTACAGGTTTCCCATTCCTCGGATCGATGATTTGCTCGACCAATTACATGGTACGGTGGTGTTTTCCAAGATTGATTTGCGAAGCGGGTACCACCAGATTCGTGTCAGACCGGGGGATGAGTGGAAGACGACTTTCAAGACTCGGGATGGATTGTATGAGTGGATGGTGATGCCGTTTGGGCTCTCTAATGCTCCTAGCACGCTCATGCGACTCATGAACCAGATTTTCAGACCTTTCATTGGTACGTTTGTTGTTTATTTTGATGATATCTTGATTTATAGTAAATCTGTGGAACAACACTTGGTACACTTGAGACAGGTTTTTGATGTTCTGCGTGGGCAGAAATTATATGCTAATCGTAAGAAGTGCCACTTTTTGACGGAGCAAGTGACTTTCTAGGGGTATGTTGTTACCAAGGAGGGTATTCGTATGGATGATTCGAAGGTGGACGCTATTACTAGCTGGCCTACACCGACGAATGTTCATGATGTTAAGCGATTCCATGGTTTGGCTTCCTTCTATCGCCGTTTCATTCGGGATTTCAGCAGTATTATTGCCCCGCTGATTGACTGCATCAAGGGGAGTGTGTTTGTGTGGAATAAGGCAGCAGATGATGCTTTTCAGCTTTTGAAAATGGCAGTGACGCAGGCCTCTGTTCTTATTTTGCCTAATTTTGATGAAGTTTTTGAGGTTCATTGTGATGCCTCCAATGTTGGCGTTGGCGGAGTGTTGAGTCAAAATAAGAAGCCTGTCGCCTTCTTTAGTGAGAAACTGAACGAGGCTAAGAAGAAGTACTCTACCTATGATAAGAAATTCTATGCCATTGTTCGCACCTTGGAGCATTGGCAACATTATCTATTGTCACGGGGAGTTTGTGTTGTATTCCGATCATGAAGCACTCAAGTACATCCAAGGACAGCATAAGCTTAATCTCCGACATGCCAAGTGGGTGGAATTCATTCAGATTTTTATGTTTGTCATTACCCATAAGGCAGGAGTTCAGAACCGTGTGGCAGATGCGTTGAGCCGCCGGCATTCCTTGTTAGCTACACTGCGGGTAGAGATTTGCGGGTTTGACACTTTTCGTGATTTGTATCGTGATGATCCGTATTTTGGGGATGTGTGGGAAAAGTGTTCCCGAGGAAATTTTCGGCAGTTTTTGATTCATGATGGCTATCTATTTAAGGGTAACAAGCTTTGTGTTCCTTACTGTTCATTGCGAGACCTGATTATTTCTGAGAGTCATGAAGGGGGACTGGCAGGACACTTTGGCAAAGACAAAACCTTGGTACTTGTAGGCGAGCAGTTTTTTTGGCCAAAGTTGGGGCATGATGTTGCTCGATTTGTGGAACGATGTCGTGTGTGTCATGTGGCCAAGACTCGCAAGTCCAACGCAGGCCTCTATACTCCTTTGCCGGTTCCTACTGCTCCGTGGGAAGACATTAGCTTGGACTTTGTGTTGGGATTGCCCCGTACACAACGACAGAAGGATTCCATTATGGTGGTGGTGGATCGATTTTCAAAAATGTCCCATTTTGTTCCCTGCAGTAAGACATTTGATGCAACACAAGTGGCAGACTTGTATTTCAAGGAGATTGTGAAGTTGCATGGCATTCCAAAATCACTGACTTCTGACAGGGATGTCAAGTTCGTTAGCCATTTTTGGCGCACATTGTGGAGGAAGATGGGTTCGCGCTTACAGTTCAGTAGCTCGTATCACCCGCAGACGGATGGACAAACTGAGGTAACTAATCGTAGCTTGGGTAATTTATTGTGCAGTTTGGTTGGTGACCATCCCACTTGAGTGGGACTGACAGCTTGCGCAAAGCCGAGTTTGCTTACAATAATTCTCGGAACAGCACTACGGGCAAGAGCCCTTTCCAAGTTGTGTATGGCCGTAACCCTGTCAGTCGATTGGACCTCATTCCTCTTCCGGTTACCATTCAATACAGTTCGGATGCTGAGGCGCGAGCAACTCAGATTAAAGAGCTTCATGAGCAGGTTCGCAAGCGCATTATACGTCAAAACAACATGTACAAGCAGCGGGTGGACAAGCATCGCAAATGGGTTGTGTTTCAGGTTGGAGATTTAGTGTGGGTACACTTGCGAAAGGAGAGATCCCCAGCTGGTCGTTTTGGCAAGTTACAACCAAGGGCTGATGGTCCATTTCGTGTACTGGAGCGGATCAATGAAAATGCGTACAAGATTGACTTGCCCGGTGAGTACCACGTCTCGGCCACGTTCAATGTTGCGGATTTATCAGCTTACCATGGAGACAATGACGATGATGGCAACTCGTGAACGAGTTTTTCTCAAGACTGGGAGGATGATATAGTTCCGCCATTTATAAGGAAGTTGTTTTCCGGATTTTTTCTAAGGAAGTTGTTTTCTGGAAAATGGTGTAAAAAAAGTGGATGGATAATATTTTCATAATAATAATAATAATAATAATAATAATAATAATAATAATAATAATAATAATAATAATAAAAATAATAAATAAATAAATAATAATAATAATAAAATAATAAATAATATAATAAAATAAAATAAAAATAAAAATAAATAATAAAAATAAAAATAAAAATAATAAATAAATAAATAATAATAATAATAATAATAATAAATAATAATAATAAAATAATAAAAATAAAAATAAAAATAAAAAATAAAAATAAAAATAAAAATAAAAATAAAAATAAAAATAAAAATAAAAATAAAAATAAAAATAAAAATAAAAATAAAAATAAAAATAATAAATAATAATAATAATATATAATAATAATAATAATAATAATAATAATAATAATAATAATAATAAATAAAATAATAATAATAATATAATGAAATAATAAAAATAAAAATAATAAAAATAAAAATAATAAAATAAAAATAATAAAATAAAATAGTAATAATAATAATAAAATAATAATAATAAAATAATAATAATTGTAATAATAATAATAATAATAATAATAATAATAATAATAATAATAATAATAATAATAATAATAATAATAATAATAATAATAATAATAATAATAATAATAATAATAATAATAATAATAATAATAATAATAATAATAATTTTCCGGAAAACATCGTCATTTTCCGGAAAACATCTTCATTTTCCGAAAATCATCTTCATTTTTTCGGAAAACGTTTTTCTTTTTCGAAAAATATTTTTCAGAAAATCATTTTCTGAAAGTCATTTTTTCCGAAACAAACAGAGCCTTTTCAACCTCTGCTTGTTATCAAGAACAAGAAACAGATACAAGGCACTGCTTTGTTCCCTTCAATGACCCTAAAGCTAACTAAATCCTAGAAAAAAAAAATACCATTTGTTTTTAACCAAAATAGTGACTTCTCTAGTAACGGCCAGTAGGGGGGGGGGAATAAGTCTAGACAATATAAATAAGTATGGTCTGAGTCACCAAGAAAATTTGAATTTAAGTTGTAAGATTTTTCCTCTTGGACGGCTGAGGCATCACATATACATCTATAACATTACAATCACCGGCTAACATCATCTTTGTACACTTGTCAACATTAAATTGAAAATTTTCCCTCCAAAATGAGATGATGACATCATAAATTAATTTTAATTAATTAATTTAATTACTCTTTCTTTTCTTAATTAAACCCATTTTATCTAGAAGTTGAGAACAATTAATGAAGTTGAAGAGTGAATATTAAAGGCAACACTAGAAATTTGAAAGGATTTTATTGGAAATAAAAAATGTAGTCAAGATGTAATTATGGATCTTGGGTTTAATTATTATATTCTTTTTATTTTTCTTTTTAGTTATTTATTTTTACAAAAACAAATTATTAATACCCTTTTTATAAAGATTCTAGCATTTACCGTCACTCCCTCGAAAGTCAAATATTCATTATTTCTCATAATATAATATATACTCCCTCCGTCCCACCCGAAAAGGCACAAATTTCCTTTTTGGGCGTCCCATTTGAAAGGGCACAACCCAAAAATGAAAAGTTTTTTATTACTTCTTTATTTGTGGGACCCACTTGTCATACTCTCACAATAAATATCCACTAACTATTTTTCTACCCCACTTTCTTTTTCCTACATCACCTTTCACTCACAACATTTATTCCATTATACACTTTTTCTCTTTCCTATATCACTTTTCTTAAGTCCCACGAAAGACACAAACTTTGCCCTTTCGGGCGGGACGGAGGGAGTATACTATACTGCATAAAACTACTATTATTGTCTTTCTTAGATGATGAAATTTGGAAATGAATTAACTGTAACCTACAACTTTCATATTGTTGAATATTATTGGTAAATTACTCCCTTCGGTTCAAAATGGATGTCGTTTAATTTAAAAATTTAGACATTTTTTAAGAAATGCACTTAATACAACAACTTTAGTAACCTACAACTTTTATATTATTGAATAATATTGATAAATTACTCACTCTGGTTCAAAATGGATATCGTTTAATTTGAAAATTTAGACAATTTTTAAGAAATGCACTTAATACAACAACTTTACGAGTTGGTCTTATAAAAAACTAGTTTTTTCTTAAGATAAGGAAAAACGTGTTTTCAAAATAAATGGTGGCAATTTTGTAATTACTGGCAACCATGTTCAAAATAAACGGTGGCATTTTTGTAATTACTGGCAACCATGATAAATGCCAGTGTTAATATTACAAATGACCAGTGATTTCATACTGGCATTTTATAAACATGAAACTGACACTTTTTACACGGGCACTTTTAAATACATGAACTGGCACTCTTCACACTGGCACTCTGTTACACTAACACTGGCACTTTGTTACACTAATATTTTTGCTGGCTCTAAAAAATACAAGCACTGGCATTCAAAAATACATGGACTGGCATTTGAAAACACATTTACTGGCACTCAAAAATGCATATACTGACACTCAAAAACACTGATAATTATTTTTGCTGGCTCTCAAAAAAATATGAACTGGCATTCAAAAATACATGGACTGGCATTCAAAATTACAAGAACTGGCATTCAAAAACACATATACTGGCACCAAAAAACGCTGGTAATCATTTTTACTGACTCTCAAAAATACAAACACTGGCACTCCAAAATACATGAACTGGCACTCAAAAAAACAAACACTGGCATTAGTTTACACTGGAACTGGCACATCAAAATCCCCCAGCAATACACTCAAAAATACAAACACTGGCATTCCAATATACATGAACTGGCACTTAAAAAAACAAACACTGGCATTAGTTTGAACTGGAACTGGCACATCAAAATCACCCAGTAATACATGAACCAATAAGTTTACTTAAAATTGATAAAATGAAATACCAGAAGATTAAGGAAAGAAGAGGCGAAAATGGTGGTATAACGATCCCAGTAAGAATCGACAAGAGGGGCAACCAGTAACGGCAGCAACGACGTAAATCCACACCAACTATTCACCGTCCGAGACGCCGACGAATTGCTCATCTTCATTATTGGGTCCTTATTTCCTCTTTGTCAAACCAGAAGGAGATTACGACCTTGAATTTGTAACCCTAATGTTCAGAAACTTCATTCATTGTCGCCGTGGCTGGAGAAGACGGTGAAGGCGATTGTAATTGGGGAAGTTGGAGAGGTCGCCGGTGATGCAACGGTTGATTGGGGTGGAATTGGTGACTGATTGGATCGGGGAAAAGGCAATTGGGATAGAGGGAGGTAAGGCGATGGTGAGGAAGACGACCGGGGAGGGCTCTCTGTTATTTGCGTATAGTGAGAGAGAGAAGCGTGTTTGCGTTTAGTGAGAGAAAGTGAGAGAGAGCCGCCCCGCCCTTTATTTAAAACACGTTTTTTGTTAACTTAACAAAAAACGCGTTTTTTATAAGTTTTTGGCCAACTTTACTAACTAAAATATCAAATATAATCCTATTAAATGTTTCTCTCTCATACTTTATCTCACACAAAAGGTATAATTAATGGAATGTTACAAGTTTAATAATGGGGCAAATTGAAGATTTAACCTAAAACAACATCTATTTTAAAACAAAGTTTAGGACACAAAACAACATCTATTTTAGATTGGAGGAAGTAATTAAAGATTGTAAATAATATTTTATTCAATAACAAAATGAAAATATATTTAATAAATAATGAATTATTCAAGATGACTGGTATATTAGTTTTATTGTATTAAATGTTCATTATTAGAGCTAAGTATTTTATTTTATTTAAAAAAAAAGGACTAAGTAATTATAAAGAATATGAAAATGTTATTCCGATAGATATGTCCATGTCTCGTGCATATTTTCAAAGTGCTATAGCTCTATTTATTTAAATTTCCTTATTTATTTCTGATGTATTTCAAACTTCAAAAAAAAAAAATTCATTTTTGTATTGAGTGACATAGATTATTTTTTGTACGTAATGACTAATGAGCAATATCATACTTTTTTTTTGGTACGTAATGACTAATAAAAATTAATTTTTTTATTAAACTTTTTAATTGTTCTAAGATTAATATATTTTGAAGCTATTTATAATTCACAATATAACATAGGTAAGTTGATTTCTTTAAAAATCAATTTCTGGATTATTAAGATGCTTCCTAATAATGAATTTAATTTTTTTATTTAATTTTGTCATTTAAATTGGTCAAAAATTGTAAAAAACGCGTTTTTTTGAAGCTTAACAAAAAACGTATTTTTAGACTACGTCGTCGACTCTTTCACTTTCTTCATATCGTCTCTCCCGCCCCGTCACTGTCAACAATCGTCATTGAAGAAATCGCAATTGTGAATTCAGATCATAAATTTGATCTCAATTAGTGTTATCTCAAGGTTCGAATTTGCTTATTGGGAGTTAATTAGGGTTTTTGTTTGTTGATTTTTACGAATTTATGAACGTTGGGAAGGATTTGCTGTTGGCTTTGATTGGATGGATTCATTGTGAATTTGTCAAGAATGCTAATCGATTGATTGATTGATTTTGTTGGAGAGGGAGAGAGTGAAGAAGGGGTGTATTGCTGCTTGCTATTGTGAATTTATGAATGTTGAGAAGGATTTGCTGTTTGCTGTTGGTGGGGATTTGATGTGCCAGTGTTAGAGATTTGATGTGCCAGTGCTAGGGATTTGACGTGCCAGTGTATGTGTTTTTGAGTGCCAGTGCATGTGTTTTGAGTGTCAGTGCATGTGGGAATTTGAGTGCCAGTGTATGTGTTTTTGAGTGCCAGTGTATGTGTTTTCAAATGCCAGTCCATGTGTTTTTGAATGCCAGTGCTTGTGTTTTTGAGAGCCAACAAAAATTATTACCAGTGTTTTTGAGTGCCAGTGTATGTGTTTTTGAGTGCCAGTACATGTGTTTTTGAATGTCAGTACATGTGTTTTTGAATGCCAGTGCTTGTGTTTTTGAGAGCCAGCAAAAATGTTAGTGTAACAAAGTGCCCGTTGTAGTATCAATAAGTGCCAGTGTAAAAAAGTGCTAGTGCATGTATATTAAGTGACTTTATAAACTAACACTGGCACTTGGTTACACTAACACTGGCACTTTGTGACACTAACTGTGAGGACCCCGACTCGGAACCTATACGTGTCCCGAGCTGGAGCGTCCTCAAACTAACCCAAATTTTCTAAACTTTTAAAACTCATTTTTAACTTTCAACCATAAATACAATTGTTGTAACCATTTCAAAATAACTCTACACCTTTCCACAATGGAGAAATAGTTGACTACTTGGAAAATAAGAAACTGTTTTATTTACAAAAAGACATCGGTTATAACATAAAATTAAAGTTTATAAATACAATTCCATAAATGAATGATACCCAAAATATACTTTCTATGCCAATCTATTCATACCCAGACAATTCCCAAAATCACTTTCAAACTCCTCACCGCCCTTACTTGGCCGGTCCGCCTGTCTCGGAATCTAAAAACATTAAAGGGAGAGGGGTGAGAATAAATCTCAGCAAGCTATTATGAATGCAACAATATGCCAAGTAAGATGCAACACATAATAAGGTACATCTCACATATTGGTAAAACGGTAAACACCTTCCGTTACCTTTGTTTACCTTTTCCGTCTGAATCATAAGTCGTATCACTGTGGGCATAATACTCCACTATTTCTGTGAATGCATATCCACCAGAACCAATATCATATAACCGAGACAGTTATGATTATAACTCATCTCCTGTGAACTGCTTAGGCATATTCACATCTTATAAGACCCGTTTTTCAGGGAACCAAATAAGATAGTAGCAACTCTGTAAGGCTTTCGGCTCAATACAGATGCTATAACCCCAGTCTGTGGCCGCAGAGGGGGAGAGGTCACAGGTATGATGGACCTTCAATCACTTAGAGAACAAATCAATAATTGATTGAATTCCATTATACCCCCCAAATCACATAAAATATAAACACGTTCAAGCACATAATAGATACTTGAAATATAATCCACAAACGGGATAAGCAATATAGCCACATGGTAAAATATACTCATGTTCAACAATCTCATAGTGTAACATTTATTAAAACAATATGCATAATTAAGCAATATAAACACATGGTAAAATATACTCATGTTCAACCAATAATCAGAGTGCAACATTTATGTAATACACTAAGCATAATAAAATCCATAAATATGTACTCAAGTAAGATAATGAGATATCATCAACCCATCTTACTTAGTCATTATACAACAATATATGATCTCTATAAGAATCCAAGTTAACTCTACCAAGTTGGAGTCACATTTAATAAACTGCCAAGTGATTTCTAAGTCGGAGGTAGAGTGCTTCCGTAGTTTCATTTTAGTCCATTCAAGGTGTTATTAAGTGGCCCAAGTAATCTACTTTAACCTAGGTTAAAAGGATTAAATTCATATTCCGGAAGGGTTAGGTTCCACTACTTTAAATTGTTTAAGGATCAAGCTAGGAGGTTGTTAGTAAAAATTCAGCAGGAAAAGGAACTGGACACAATTCTGTCGACATGGGCGACCGCCCAAAGGAGTATGGGCGACCGCCCAAGCAAGGGTAATATGAAGGGTATTTTCTGTGGTCATGGGCGACCGCCCAAGAGGCGATTTTTCCAGATTTCAGTTAAATCAAATCCAAACCCAAGCATGCTCAAATTTAGTGAACTTAGAGGGCTTACTAACCTCATAACTCTCATACTAAATCATATAACCCAAAATAATTTAATCTTATCTCATTTATCCCTTGAATCTCTACTCATTTCACTCTCACATTCCAAGTCTAAACTTCATAATTTAATTAACCCAAAATAACATAAACCTAAATTATTTTCACAAGATTTCCAACCCCTTCACCAACACATTTCAAGTTAATTCTTTTAAAACTAACTTCACCCATTTAACTAACCCATTTCAAGTTTTCATTCTCTAAATCTAACTCCACCCATTTCTTCCATTCTTTAACACTTCCAAGAACAACAACATTTTCCTATGACCTTAACCAATTCCTTCATTTCAAGAAAGTTTCCAAAGCATCCAATAAGCATTATAACAACAATAAATATCTCATGAACATTTAGAGGAATGAAAGTCATAATAACTCACCTTATAAAATACAAGATGAAATAAAGTTTTTCTTGGCTTGATCAACTCTCCTAGTTGCTCCACTCTCAAAAGTACAACCGGATTTGAAAATGGAGGAGGATTTATCTTGGGAATAATTTGGGGAATGAAGCTTTCATGAGGAGGTTTTTCCATGGAGATTGTAAGAAGAAAATGAAGGAGGATGATGAAGGAGGTGAATAAAAGGGACAAGGGAGTATGGGAGGTGTAAGGGGAAAGTATGGGAGGAGTAAGGTCATTCTTGACTAAGGAGTGTAGGGAGGATTTTAAGGAATAAGCCCCCCCCCCCCCACTATTTTAAATAAAAGGCTTTCAACATCAATAACTAGGTCCTCCAATATTTCAAAGCATTTAAACTAAACTCTCCTACTCAAATACTTTATCCCACACACATTAACCTCCTTTTACATTTTATTCATTTTCTATTATTATATTTTTCCCAAAATGCTTTATTTTATTTTTCTAGAAATCCTAAGGATTCTAAATTATTTTCCAACCATTTTATCTTAAAATAAGAAATTAAAGACATAAATGAACACATAAAGTTAACATAAATTTTAAAAGCATATAATGTAATATTAAAATTGTGCCTAGGGTTAGGGTCGTTACACTCACTCTCCCTTAAAGAAAATTCGTCCCGAATTTGGCTGTCACTTACCTAGATGTTCAACCAGCCTCGGTTACTTATGTATACCTCAGACTCCAATTCCCAAATAGTCTCTTCAATGCTGTGATCCTTCCCCAAGATTTCTAATTCCATTAATAATACGATATTACAACTTAATGTTCTAAGAATACCAAACAGATATCACTAACCCGAATTTTCACGACCTCAATAAAAATACAATTAAATAAAAGTATTACAACTTATGCCTCCAAATACATTACGATATTACCTTTGAAACTTCAAATACTCTAGAAGCTGCTCCAAGCCAGTCTATAAGTCAAATCACCAACCCTTTCTAAAACTTCAAATGGATTAATAAACTTTGGCGCCAATTTACCTTAGGTCTTGCTTCACCAACCTCACCCCAATAAATTGGAGATCGATATCTTCTTCCCGAACTAAACCTCATACGGTTTTATCTCAATGTTAGAATGATAACTGCTATTATACGCACCCAACCACTGGTAACCATACTTCCTATCGACTACTAACATTCATTGTTCATGCCCGTAGCATATCCTCTACAATAAGTAACGATTCCTCAAATTTTCACAAGGTTAAACTTAATAGCATTCCTACATTCTAAAAGGACCTTCCCCACTTGATGTCTATCCAATCCATTTAATACTATGGGATTTATACCATCAAACTATCCCCTAACATATATGAGGACTTGATCAAAAAATCTCATCACTATATTCCTATATAATGAGTAGGAACTACAAATCAACTTCCTATAAACAAAACAACACACCCTTTTTACTTCCAAGGTAACTCAATCACAAAATTCATCGTGATAATACTCTCAAGTTCAATCTAGAACTCTAAATGTTCTAACAAATCTTCCAACGTCAAAATTCTATTTCCACATTTGTGCTTAAACCACCTTATGTCTCGACTTACTTGAAACGAGTTAGTTCAATTATCTTATCCGCAGGTCTCATAATACAACATTAAACAATTGCCCATGGATTAATAAATATGGACATGCTAATAAGACCCTGATTCCACGAACGAAATACTGGTCAACTATATATCACGATTCAATGTTCCAATTATGTTCAGGTCCAATGACAGATCAATATTCAAATTAAATGGTTGGCCGCCCACAACGGAGCCGATCCAACTCCAATACAAAAACCAAGTCTACTGCGACCGTCACATTAATAACCCCACAATTTATCAAATCATTTCTCGGATCAAAACTTTAATACAATTAATCATTATAGGGGAACTAGGTTGCCTTTCTACTTATTTCTGTACAAATTATATCTTTAGAACATCAAGTCTTTCTAAAAATTACAACATCTTTCAGAATTTCAAAGGATAGATAAAAAGAGATCCAGTGAGACTCGAATGGTTTATTTATTTAAAACTGTCCCATACCAGTTTTAATTAACTAAACCACTCAAAATTTTAAGAAATTTTCAAAAGATTGATAAGCTAACAAAATAACTCGAGTGATTTAATTATCTACAACCGTCCCATATCAGTTGTAAATAGTTAAATTACTCACAGATTTTAATGTACATAAAAACGGTTTACTGACCTTATTAAATAAACTATCTCCGAAGGGCACAATTGCTCATACCGAAGTTCAATACACAATCCAAAGTTATAAAGCACATTTAAAACAATCCTAACATAATATTCTTGTTTGACTTCTATTTATAGTGTGGCCATAACTCATAATATTTCTACTTAGTTAAATTATCCATAAGAAAACAAAATCTCGTAATACTAATACTATCTTCTATAAATAGCACTAAAACATTCATTAAGATAATAAACTTTGTAAACCATCCTCAATTCCATAATTCCTCAAGTTGAAATTTCAACACTTTTACTTAATTTGAGTCATCTATTCCTTACCTTTGATATTGGTATTGTACTTAGTAACAACGTATTGCATACATCAAGTTTCCTATCAACTACCATGATTTCCTAATAAGAATATAGAGTTGAAACTCACATAGATCAATCATCCCCGAATTACAATTAAACCTTAACAGTGTAAACTAACTTACCTCTCGATAACCATCAACAACTCAAAATCCGTATAACGTCAATACTTTCCCAAGCATCACACCAATTCCTGAAGTGGATCATATAAGTCACAATTAACTATATTTATTATACCTCTTCTCATTTACCCTAGTTACTTCTCCATAACCAATACACAATCACAAATCATAAAGTTCACACTAGATACAAATGTTGTCTTAAGTATATCCTTAAAATAATTATTCACTATAATTGTAACACCCCGAAAATTCAACTAATAACCATTGAGTATTCTACTAGTTTCTAGAATCAGTCATACAAATCATCAACAAGTGATAACGAATACTTATTCTTCACAGTTACCTATTTGAGATCTCTCTAATCTATAAATAACCACCAAGTATCATCTTTTCTAAATATGGTAACAATTCATTCTTACGAAAATTCGCTGAGCTTATTATCTTCTTTATCGAATAATTTCCCAAGTTGAGTCATCAATTTCATTATCCCAATTAGTGTCCTCTATCTAGGGATCCGAATACCAAAATAGTACTTTACATCAACTCGAAGCCTCAATATCCTGGCATGATACCTGATGGGAACCCATTTTGAAACTCACATGGAAAACACCACTTAGTCAACTTATAGGGTGACATCACCTACAAGAATATCTGATTTCCTATTCAACTTAGTAGCAAGAATACAATCAATCTCTCATTAGAGAATATACCTATAGCACATAAGGCAAATATATGTCAGTTCTATAAGATCTCGTACTCGCGATATCTTATAAGCCATATAATCCCACTTACACTATCACTTTCAATACTAGTCTCATCTGTCTAGTCTCCATCATGAGACAACAACGTATAAATACTCACGCAAGTTATACCATCATAAACCACTCTTAATTAGGCCATATACCTAACCTCAACTAAGAGTTCACCAATTCATTTACCACCGACAATTCATGCCCACTTAATCACAATTACCATGATAATCAAGAATGATTCGAGGTATATCCCATAAGAGTAGAACCTCCCGTGCATAAGGCAACTCTTAGGCCATTTATGCAAATAAAAGTGAAATGTAATGCCACATGAGAACGAAATAAACGAGAATTTATAAAAGTATGACCCCTAACTCCGGAGAAAGGTAATATACCTCAAATAATTGTGGAGGAATCTATCTCTCCATATTGCTCACATTTCCTTGATTCTTTGGTTGGTCATTATCATTTTCTGTCATTGAACAAATTCCAGCATTAAACCCTCGACGTCAGTTATCACACACTCTCACTCAGCTAGACTCTACCCGAGAACTCTAACCGAGCTCTGATACCAACTGTGAGGACCCCGACCCGAAACCTATACGTGTCCCGAGCTGGAGCGTCCTCAAACTAACCCAAATTTTCTAAACTTTTAAAACTCATTTTTAACTTTCAACCATAAATACAATTGTTGTAACCATTTCAAAATAACTCTACACCTTTACACAATGGAGAAATAGTTGGCTACTTGGAAAATAAGAAACTGTTTTAGTTACAAAAAGACATCGGTTATAACATAAAATTAAAGTTTATAAATACAACTCCATAAATGAATGATACCCAAAATATACTTTCTATGCCAACCTATTCATACCCCGACAATTCCCAAAATCACTTCCAAACTCCTCACCGCCCTTACTTGGCCGGTCCGCCTGTCTCGGAATCTAAAAACATTAAAGGGAGAGGGGTGAGAATAAATCTCAGCAAGCTATTATGAATGCAAAAATATGCCAAGTAAGATGCAACACATAATAAGGTACATCTCACATATTGGTAAAACGGTAAACACCTTCCGTTACCTTTGTTTACCTTTCCCGTCTGAATCATAAGTCGTATCACTGTGGGCATAATACTCCACTATTTCTGTGAATGCATATCCACCAGAACCAATATCATATAACCAAGACAATTATGATTATAACTCATCTCCTGTGAACTGCTTAGGCATATTCACATCTTATAAGACCCATTTTTTCAGGAAACCAAATAAGATAGTAGCAACTCTGTAAGCCTTTCGGCTCAATACAGATGCTATAACCCCAGTCTGTGGCCGCAGAGGGGGAGAGGTCACAGGTATGATGGACCTTTAATCACTTAGAGAACAAATCAATAATTGATTGAATTCCATTATACCCCCCAAATCACATAAAATATAAACACGTTCAAGCACATAATAGATACTTGAAATATAATCCACAAACGGGATAAGCAATATAGCCACATGATAAAATATACTCATGTTCAACAATATCATAGTGTAACATTTATTAAAACAATATGCATAATTAAGCAATATAAACACATGGTAAAATATACTCATGTTCAACCAATAATCAGAATGCAACATTTATGTAATACACTAAGCATGATAAAATCCATAAATATGTACTCAAGTAAGATAATGAGATATCATCAACCCATCTTACTTAGTCATTATACAACAATATATGATCTCTATAAGAATCCAAGTTAACTCTACCAAGTTGGAGTCACATTTAATAAACTGCCAAGTGATTTCTAAGTCGGAGGTAGAGTGCTTCCGTAGTTCCATTTTAATCCATTCAAGGTGTTATTAAGTGGCCCAAGTAATCTACTTTAACCTAGGTTAAAAGGATTAAATTCATATTCCGGAAGGGTTAGGTTCCACTACTTTAAATTGTTTAAGGATCAAGCTAGGAGGTTGCTAGTGAAAATTCAGCAGGAAAAGGAACTGGACACAATTCTGTCGACATGGGCGACCGCCCAAAGGAGTATGGGCGACCGCCCAAGCAAGGGTAATATGAAGGGTATTTTCTGTGGTCAGCGGGCGACCGCCCGGCTCCACGGGCGACCGCCCAAGAGGCGATTTTTCCAGTTTCGGTTAAATCAAATCCAAACCCAAGCATGCTCAAATTTAGTGAACTTAGAGGGCTTACTAACCTCATAACTCTCATACTAAATCATATAACCCAAAATAATTTAATCTTATCTCATTTATCCCTTGAATCTCTACTCATTTCACTCTCACATTCCAAGTCTAAACTTCATAATTTAATTAACCCAAAATAACATAAACCTAGATTATTTTCACAAAATTTCCAACCCCTTCACCAACACATTTCAAGTTAATTCTTTTAAAACTAACTTCACCCATTTAACTAACCCATTTCAAGTTTTCATTCTCTAAATCTAACTCCACCCATTTCTTCCATTCTTTAACACTTCCAAGAACAACAACATTTTTCTATGACCTTAACCAATTCCTTCATTTCAAGAAAGTTTCCAAAGCATCCAATAAGCATTATAACAACAATAAATATCTCATGAACATTTAGAGGAATGAAAGTCATAATAACTCACCTTATAAAATACAAGATGAAATGAAGTTTTTCTTGGCTTGATCAACTCTCCTAGTTGCTCCACTCTCAAAAGTACAACCGGATTTGAAAATGGAGGAGAATTTATCTTGGGAATAATTTGGGGAATGAAGCTTTCATGAGGAGGTTTTTCCATGGAGATTGTAAGAAGAAAATGAAGGATGATGATGAAGGAGGTGAATAAAAGGGAAAGGGAGTATGGGAGGTGTAAGGGGAAAGTATGGGAGGAGTAAGGTCATTCTTGACTAAGGAGTGTAGGGAGGATTTTAAGGAATAACCCCCCCCCCCCACTATTTTAAATAAAAGGCTTTCAACATCAATAACTAGGTCCTCCAATATTCCAAAGCATTTAAACTAAACCCTCCTACTCAAATACTTTATCCCACACACATTAACCTCCTTTTACATTTTATTCATTTTCTATTATTATATTTTTCCCAAAATGCTTTATTTTATTTTTCTAGAAATCCTAAGGATTCTAAATTATTTTCCAACCATTTTATCTTAAAATAAGAAATTAAAGACATAAATGAACACATAAAGTTAACATAAATTTTAAAAGCATATAATGTAATATTAAAATTGTGCCTAGGGTTAGGGTCGTTACACTAACACTGGCACTTTGTTAAACTAACACTGGCACTTGTTTTACACTAACACCAGCACTTTGATACACTAACACTGACACTTTATTACACTAACACTGTCACTTTTTTACACTGAAACTGGCACTTTATTACACGTGAACTGACACTAAGTTTATGGACAAAGAGAGCTTTTAACTGACACTTTTTTAGACGTGCACTGGTACATTTTTACCATAACCCTGGCAATTATTTATACAACTACTGACAATTATTTAGAACAAATTCACATAATTCCCAATTGAATTGACCCAAACTTCAGTAAATTAAACCCTTTATCCACACCATTGAAGGACATTCTGTTTATCCAACGAAAAAACGAAGAGCTATGGAATCAAATCACACAGTTATCTCCAATTAATTATGTACCAATCAATAAAGTACCAATCAATTATGTAACGAAGCATAGTTGACAATGGACATTAATGGCGGAACTAGGGCACGAATTGTAGGTTACAAAATACACAAACTGAGTGAACGCCGGAGAACGATCGAAGCTTGGGATGGCCAGAGAAGATGATCGGAGCTTGGGATGACACGAACTTGTAATATTAACACTGGCATTTTTCACGATTGCCAGTAATTACAAAAATACCACCGTTTGTTTTGAAACACGTTTTTCCTTATTTTAAGGAAAAACTAGTTTTTTATAAGACCAACTCTTTAAATTGTGTAAATATTGATCAAAAAATAAAATGAAATGTTAATTAAGAAACTAGAAAATAATAAAGTTTAAACTAAACCGTGCATCGCACGCACGGGAATTAATCTAGTTTCTCACTAAAATAATAGTCAACACGCAATAATTCAACAACAAATAGTAGCCGGATGATCTATTATAAGAAAAACATATTCGTACTTGTAGAAGATGATCCTTTATTTGACTTCCCTAAAATAATAGTCAACACGCAATAATTCAACAACAAATAAATATGGTCTGAGTCACCAAGAAAATTTGAATTTAAGTTGTAAGATATAAGGTAGATTCGATTCAAAACAGGGATACAGAATATGTCTGCAAGTTAAAAAAAAAAAAACAATAGATAGAATCAAATGAACACAACAGAAAAAACAAGGTAAATCACAAATCATTGTTATTTTTTTAAAAAGGCCAACAAATTTAATAATAAGCAAGAATATTGTTAACATCTAAAACGTTGTCTTAATAACCAGAAACCAACCATATTCATGTTAGTTAATTACAGGGGCGGATCCGGGGGGGGGCAGGCGGGGGCACTCGCCCCTCCAGCGACGGAAATGCAGTGGAATTTTTTTTTTTTTTGCCCCCACCATATTTTTGTTATATATGTATATATATAATTAACTTCAAGATTAATACTAGTGAGTGGTGTGGTTCAGCGGTAGAAGGGGTGAATTTAAAGCCTTTGGTGTTTCCTTTTAAATCCAGTTGAACCACATACCTACATTTTCAATTAATTTTATTTGTCTTCCATCTTTGCTATTCTTTCTCTTAATTTTCTCACATTTTTTCAATCTTAATTAATTCGTTAGGCTTTTCTCATTTTTTTTGTTTTTGGTCTTTCTTCCTATTATCCCAAGTTTAATTAGCAAATTTGAATTTCTTTTTTGTATGAGTAATATATTTTAATAAATTGTTTGCGTTAAATACTTCAACATTATTTCAATCGTTCTTTGAATTATTTACTTTTATCATTTTTGTTAACTAAAATACATTGTATTTCATGGATCCGACCCATTTTTTACTTGTCCGACCCGAAATTTTTTTTTCGGCCCCCATGTAATCTTGCCCCCCCCCTCGGCCAATTCCTGGCTCCGCCCCTGGTTAATTAATACACACACACACACATATAATATAGTATAATATATGCTAACCGCATAACATTAGAAACACAGATTCCATTTGTCATAGACCAAAACATAAAGGAGCAAGGTCGATATAATCAAGAACAAGGGGACGGTATATAGCATATGCATGCAAAACATATTAAAACCCATTCCATTTTAAAAAAAGGAGAAAGAGAGAAGAAGAGGAAGCATGCCTAGATACAACCTCTCACTTGGCCTAATAATCTTGGTGGTAACTCATTTCTATTTTGCTGATGCTGATACTGATACTGAGATAAAGCTAAGTAGTCAGAGGTTATGTAGTCAGTGTTCGAGATGTGATACAACCAAATGTCCCCCAAGTGAATCATTTCCTCACATGACTGCATTTGATAATTCTCTCATTGCGGGTGCCTTGCAGTCTGACTATGTTGACTCGAAAGACAGAGGTGTTTATTCAGTGCCGAATATTAAAGGAGGTGAATCTGCAGAGTACAATGCTTATTATGGATGGCAATCTACTACTGGTTCAGCTTCTGGCTTCCATAGGTAATGTTAACATTATAAGTACTAGTCACATAGGAAAGTTCTTCCATTTGGTGCACAATATAGCTTAGACTAACTTTTTGCTCACTTGAGTTATCCCAAACTGAAACACAATTTTGTGACTATTATATCCTTGAAATGTTAAGGTAAAACATCGTTAATTACTATAGAGGAATCACTTGATATAGGGATCTGAAAATAATTTTATAGGTAGAGTGCCCATAACAACGGACAATGACAAATAAGGGTCTGAAGTTTAGGGTCGTTGGTAAAAGGGGTCCGATGTTTCAAAACTCGCAGATCGGGGCCTAAAGGTAGAAAAAACTAGCAATTAAGGGCTTTTTGACATAGTATTTAGAAATTTCCATTACCAAACCCTTGTTTTCTAAGAATTAGTAACCTCGCACCCTTATTTGATAAGAATTGGTAACTTCAGACCCTTATTTAACAAAAAATTATGATGATTCCGACAAAAAGCCCTTAATTGCTAATATTTGTGATCTTTAGAGTTTAGACCCCTTATTAGTGAGTTTTGAAACATAGGACCCCTATCTACGAACGACCCCCAAACTTCGATCTTATTTGTCATTTACCCCCAGAACAATGTGTTGGTTGGCAACTCATATTTCACATGGTGATATTCTGTTAACTTAACCAGAGAAAATAAACTGGAAAATATTAGCAAATTTAATTGTTGAAGGGGACATATTGATGCAATCAAAAGTTGGGCAGGGTAATATAAATTTCGAACAAGGTTGAGGGAGCAAAAGGGAATTTCTGTAAGTATGCATGTAAGTATGCATGTAAGTACTACTCTTTAAAAAGAAAAAAAAATGGTAATAACAGAAGCAGAAAAATATTTATATGCTTAAATTGTCGGTATGCCATTACCCTTGTAGCTGAACTGAATAAAACTCTCCTCTCATAACGGATCACAGGTTCAGTAACTACATGGATAAATGCTCAGGGGGACAAAATTACCTCACGGTTGACAAGCATGACAGAGTGAGTCTTCGATCGTTGAAATCACTGGAAAGTTTGGCTGAGGCAGACTGGAAATCAATTAACCCACCCAAGCATTTGAACCATCAGGAGTTCAGATTCTGGCTCTCACACAGTACTGGAAAATGTCTCACAGTATTTTTCGGCAAGACAACTAAACACACTGTAGGTGTAGCTGACTGCAAATTTGATGGCTCAAATAAAGGACAACTATTTGCCTTCCGTTTCCATTACCACCTGACATTCTGCTGTTGCGGTCATTACAACAGCTAAATTTCCTCAAAGCATGCACGAAAGAGAACAGAATCTATGCCTGCATTTGTGAAAAATTGATTTGAATATTATGTTTTAAGTCTAATGGAATAAGATGGGTGTCTCACAACTTCTCTATAATCTTTATTTTGGTCAGTTCGTTAAAAAAAAAAAAAACAAGGTATAACATGCAATAATTTTCTTGGAAATAAAGGCAGTCTACATGTGTAACGACCCCGAATTTCCATAATTTCCATAATTTCATAAACATAAATAAATACCCAAAATACGGGTCCACAATGGTAACTTAAGTCAAACCATTACATAAGTGCGGAAAGATCAGATGTAACGGCTAAATACAGTAACTAATACTAATAAAAGTCCTGAAATTCGGAATCATTAAATAATTCATTTATTCTACTTAATTTCTCCGCCTCTTTCTGATGACGGTTCTCCTCCTTTCTATTCCGGTCCTGAGGGAAAAAGAAAATGAAGGAATGAGCGAACAATGCCCAGTAAGTTCATACGTGGTCTCATCGATACAATGAGGAGACGACTAGAAAGAACGCATCCAAAAATTATATTCAAGGATAGGTTATAAACAACAATTATGTGTATATTTCATAGCAAAGAAAGTGTGGCAACTACAACTTTGTTATGCTTTCGGTTTCCGTCAATTCCATGGGTCATACCCTACATTGAGTAATTCCCAAAACAACGAACAACTACATTGATGTCGTGTTTTCATAATACATGCTTTTCTCATTAAGCATAGTTTCATAACTAGTAAATTATAATGCATACTAGTTATTACATGGGTTATACCCTACATTGAGTATTCCCATATCGATCACCTACATTGATGTCGATTTTTTCATAATACATGCTTTTCTCATTAAGCATAATTTCATAACTAGTAAATAGTAATGCATACTAGTTATTACATACAGTGCATTCAGAGGTACAAGAACACACATAGCAATTTCAATACTTGCAGATATTCCATGAACAAGAACATATCACAGAATAAGGAATTTTCAATGACGATACATTTCATCAGAGTATTTTAAAAATTACTATCAGCCACAGATAGCATTCATGTTTTGAAAAGACTCAATGGAGTTTCCAAACGAATTGATGTACAAGAGTACTTAGGATCGTAATTCCTTACCTTAGCTTTGCTTCCTTGCTTAGCAACGCCCTTTACGCGAAATCTACAATCACGTAATAGCATATTTTAGGCACAAGTAACCTTTTATTACTTCTTATGCACCTATACTTCCTTTCCTTAGTTAACCTATGAGTTATTCTTAGACTCACCTTAATTGGTTAACTAACCTTCTATTTTTAGAAGCTTTCCTAATTTAGCAGTTTCTTAACTTAGAAACTTTCTATTTCGAAATCCTAACACTTTGGAACCTAAGTCTTTTAGTATTCTTAAAGTGTTATTCTTCTTCTTTTCTTTGATATATTCCCCTTTAAAGTTTTTGGGCTTCCCCTAAATTCCTAAGGGTTCCTTTAGATTTTCTTAATTTCAATAAGGTCCTTTAACTTTTCAATTTTTACGAAATAGTCCCTCAACTTTTGAAAATTACAAAATAGTCCCTCAACTTTTGGAAAATTACAAAATAGTCCCTCAACTTTTGGAAAATTACAAAACAGTCCCTCAACTTTTGAAAAATTCCAAAACAGTCCCTCAACTTTTGAAAAATTACTGAACAGTCCCTCAACTTATCAGTAATTGCAAAACAGTCCCTCCACTTTTGAAAAATTACTGAACAGTCCCTCAGAACTTTTGAACTTTTCAGTTCAGTCCTGAAGTTAACTGTTCAGTTAGTAACTTAACTGAAAAGTCCCGTCAGCTTTGAAAACTCTGCAGTTTAGTCCCTTTTCCGTTTAAAAACTAACGGTTTTTATATAAACTAACAAAATTACTAACACTTAAGTGGAGAACACATAAAATCAAGCCAAGAACACTCGGCCGACTTCCCAGGATGTTTCAAAAAATTGTTTTGTTCCCTTTTAATTTTTTAAACATTAAACAACTATTTAATTTTTATATTCTTTAATAAAAACCCCTTTAATCATATTAATTGTGTTTGATTCAATTTCAAATCAATATGAACTAGGGTTAGGGTTATTTCATTATAACCTACAATTCCCCAATAATCAAATCCTTAATTTTTTTACATAAACCCTAGGATTAATCATTAGAAATTCAATAATGGCTAAACCTAGAATTAAATGATTTTAAACTTTGAAAAATCATAACTAATTCAATTTAAATCGGAATTGAATGAAACAAAAACTAGATTGTAGGTTATTATCTTACCTTGATTTTTGATGAAGGAACAATGGCCAAAGGAAGAACAAAAACGGCTGTACTCCTCCCCAAGCAAACCGGCCGCCGCCCCCTTCCCTTCTAGGTTTAGGTTTTTGAATTTTTCCTTTTTTTTTTCTTTGCTAAATGAGAGATTGTGAGGAAATTAATAATGAAGTTTTATTTTTATACCCTAGGCTTTCACCTCCTTGGGCCCCTTTGACTCCCTAAGCCCAACTTAGCCCACTTAGTTTAATTAATTAAATTGGTCCATTTAATTAATCCAAATCCAATTCAATTAAGGAGTATTATTTTATTATTATTATTATTATTAAAATAATACAAAAAAAAAAAAAAAATTCAAAATTTTTCGGGTCTTTACATTCTTACCCCCTTAAAAGAGTTTGGTCCTCCAAACTAAACGTACCTTAATTTTTGAAGAGATCGGGATACATTTCCCTCATTTCGCTTTCGAGCTCCCATGTCGCCTCACGTTTTGAGTGGTTGCTCCATTGTACCTTCACGTACGGTATAACTCGCCTTCGCAAATTCTGGTCCTTCCGGTCCACAATCTTAATCGGTTTCTCGTCATAACTCAAATCTGTTCGAAGCCTTAGCTGCTTGTATTCAATTACATGACTAGCATCTGCCATATACTTTCTTAACATGGATACGTGAAATACATTGTGTACCCCAGCAAGTACAGGTGGTAAGGCTAATCGATATGCCACCTTTCCAACTCTATCCAAGATCTCAAATGGTCCTACGTACCTTGGACTCAACTTTCCTTTTATACCAAACCTCATAATACCTTTGGTTGGTGAGATCCTCAAAAACACAAGACCTCTCACTCGAAATTCTAAATCGCATCGTCTGTTGTCTGCGTACGATTTCTGTCTACTTTGTGCCGTTAATAACCATTCCGAATATGTTGTACCTTAATTTTCAGAATGTGAGTCGACTTCATAAGTCTCTCCACTATGACCCAAATCGCGTTATGACCTTTCAACGTCTTCAGTAACCCAACCACTAAGTCCATTGCTATAATCTCTCATTTCCATTGACAATGAAAGATACTCTTCCAATAACAAGTAGTGGTACTTTTACAATTAACATATAGTGATTTTATACACATATGTCTGTCAATTCTAAGTACTGGTGCACCTTTCATCTAGGTGACTCCGATACCCCTTTTCAGGCGATCGTTGAATAAGGCTCCCTACGCTTTTATCAGAGCGCTCCCTTATCCAGATGCATCATGATAATCACATCTATAGAATTTAAGGTCATTTCAATTCGTCTAACCCAATTCATTTAACATTAAGGTCATTTCAATTCGTCTAAACCAATTCATTCAACATTAAGGTCATTTCAATCTGTCTAGACCAATTCCTTTAATATTAAGGTAATTTCAATCTGTCTAGACCAATTCATTTAATATTAAGGTCATTTCAATCTGTCTAGACCAATTCATTTAATATTTAAGGTCATTTCAATCTGTCTAGACCAATTTATACAAAGTTCTCATCAAATGGACATAATAATAGTATATGTAGTGTTCAAGGTACGAGAACACAAAAATCAATTCCAATCATCACAGTTACTCATTAATTTCCTATACATCTTTGTATTCCTGGTATGAACAGAAAATTTCGAATAGTGCAATTCTTGTAAGATCTCTCGCTTTTTGTCTCAGTTGTCTGGTACCCAAATTCCCGACTTATACCTTAAGATCCCATCTTCGCCCATACGAAGATCTTTGCCTTGTCCTTTGCCCATGAGGACATCTCTCTCATCGTCTACACCTTGAGCCTCCTTAACTCTCTCCAAAAATGTAGGTTGAACAATTAACTGAGCTAGATACCCTCTAACTCGCACTGCTAAGTTTGAACCTTCAACGTTATTCCACGCACTTACCCCCTTAGAAATCAATGCCGTTAAGGTTTTCCGATTCTTCCTACTCAATGCATCGGCCACCTTATTGGCCTCCTTGGTGATACAAAATGGTACAATCATAATCTTTAAGTATTTCTAATCATCTCCTTTGCCTCATTTTAAGTTCCTTTTGGGTGAAAATATACTTAAGACCCTTATGAATTATAGACTCGTCTGATCCAGATGGTAACGTAAGAACTGGTGCAGACACTAATCTTTGATTTAATTCCTGAAAATTCTTTCCACCTTCTTCTGATCAAACGAACCTTGCTCCTCTTTGCGTTAACCTAATTAACGGTCCTGACAACTTAGAGAATCCTTCGATGAATCTCCTATAGTAACCAACCAATTCCAAGAAATTTCTTATCTTACTAACTGTGGTTGGTCCTTCCCAATTTATTATAGCTTCTAGTTTTCTTGGATATACTGAAATTTCATCCTTAGATATCACATGTCCTAAGAATGCCACTTTCTCTAGCCAAAATTCGTACTTCTTGAATTTAGCATACAATTGTTGTTCCCTCAGAATTTGCAGTACTAACCTCAAGTGCTCTTCATAATCTCTCTTGGTTTCTGAATATAGCAAAACATCATCAATGAATACAATCACACATTTATCTAAGAACTTCTGAAATATCCTATTCATCAGTTCCATGAATGTTGCTGACGCATTAGTCAATTTGAATGGCATAACCAAAACTCTTAGTGACCGTACCTTATCCTAAAGGCCGTCCTTGCAATATCTTCTTTCTTTACTCTTAACTGATGGTAACCTGAAATAACTTCCTTCTTAAAGCAATCTATCTTGGCATGGTAGGCATCTAACCAATCTATCCCCAAGATGATATCAAATTCATTCATTTCTAACTCGGTAAGATTAACCTCGAGTTCTCTTTCTCCTATTTTCAAAGGGAAACACTTATATGCATATGAAATAGGAATTGACTCTCTCGTCAGAGAATCTATGACCAGAGGTAATCCTAACGCCTCAGGTTCCAAGTTCATTTTCTTTGCCTAATAAGTACTAATAATTTAATGCGTAGCACCAGAATCAAACAATGCATACCCATCACTAGAATAGAGTTGAATTGTATCTTCAACAAAATCATTTGTGGCTCTTGTGTCCTTGACAATCATGGTGACACTCGTCCACAACCACTACCGGTTCTTTTATCATCTTTTTCCTTGAGAATTTCAGCTTCCCTTGGTTCTTGGTACTTCCACTGCGAATGTCTCATCTTGTCACCATTGTAACATTTCTTTTCCTTATACCAGCATTCATCAGTCTTGTGATCCCCCTCGCACACTTGGCATTTCCCAGTAGTTCCTCACCCTTGGGCATCAATTTTGTTCCCCTTCTTGCGGTTATCGAAATTCTTATTCTGGTACTTACTTGCAGTACCTCCCTTCCACGGTTCTTATCCGTAGCTTTCCTTTTGTTACCGGTCTCATCTTGGTCCCAGCTTCCAGTTTTCAGTGACACTTTTCGGTCCACTAGCTTCTTTAATAAGTAATAATATCTATAATACTCACTACATATATATACGTAGCCGTCTTGCTAGTTAATACTTTACGGTTCCGTCTCAAAAGACTAACTTCGATTTTATATTTCCGTCTCAACAGACTATAATTAAATTTTGTTTTCGTCTCAACAGACTAGATTTTAACTTTTGAAGACTTTCCGTTTCTAAAACACTTTAATAGTTCTTTTTGTTAACCTCTGAGTTATTCTTGACTCCTTGGTTTGGTTAACTAAGCTTTCTATTTTAGGCAACTTTCCTAAAATAGTAACTTCCATTCTTTCTATTTTATACTTTCTATTTTAGGTACTTTCCTAAAATAGTAATTTCCATACTTTCTATTTTAGGCACTCTCCTAAAATAGTAATTTATATACTTTCTATTTTAGGTACATTCCTAAAATAGTAGCTTTCTAAATTTAGTAACTTCCTAAATTTAGCAACCTTCCCCCCTTTGGGACATTATAGTTAAGGAAAATATGAATTCTTATAGGTTTGTTACTTGGATAATTTCCTCATTGAGTCCGTCTCAAAAGATTTTAACTTTTTCCTTTTAATCGTCGTTTCATTAGATCCTTGGTCGTTTCAATAGACCACTTATCAAATACCGGTCGTTTCACTAGACCTAAACTTAATTACACTCGACCGTTTCAATAGGCCGTTCATCTTTTCACATCGGTCGTTTCAGCAGACCAATCATTGTTCTCACTTGGCCATTTCAATCAACCAATTACTTTTTACACATGGTCTTTTCACTCGACCAACTTTCTCGTTCTAGGTTAGCACACACACTTAACACTTAAGAACAAAATACAAACAATTCCTCAAAATAAACTCCAATATTATCATTGCATTAAACTCTTAAATTCCACAAAATATCTGGAGTTCGTTTAGAACTAACTACTCATTTTCTCTACTCATAAATAACTCAACGTCCCACTTTTCAATCGTGAAACAACACCTTCCTAGGTCTTCCCCTAGGTCTTTCACTAGGTACCTTTTGGTGTCTTTTTAGAACCTCTTGGTCTTCCTCTAGACCTTCTTACTGTCTCTAACTCTTAATCATCATCTTCAATTACAATTGGAGTAGCTTCACTACTCCCAATCTCTTCAGCTTATACCTCAAATATCTCACCTTAGAAACCTTATTCTTTATTACCTCGATAACTGCCTCGTTTTTTTTTTTTTTTTCCATAGGTACCTTTGACTCTCCTAGGTCACATTACCAGCCAAAACTCAAAGAATATCTCCTGATCATCTCCTAGAATCAAGACAGATCATCATTAGTATATCTTTAATACATTATATTTATATACTTAAAATAAATATGCTTTAATCTTCCAAAGCAACGAGTAAGTTATTCCTTTAACTTTTCCACATAGTTTTCCTAACTTTATAATTTTCAAACCTAGAACCATTTCTTAATTCTGGGTTTCATTCCTCAAAAGTCAATTCTATTACTCCAAGGTACTTAGATCTAACACTGCCCATGAGACCTAAAACCGAGCTCGATACCAACTGTAACGACCCCGAATTTCCATAATTTCCATAATTCCATAAACATAAATAAATACCCAAAATACGGGTCCACAATGGTAACTTAAGTCAAACCATTACATAAGTGCGGAAAGATCAGATGTAACGGCTAAATACAGTAACTAATACTAATAAAAGTCCTGAAATTCGGAATCATTAAATAATTCATTTATTCTACTTAATTTCTCCGCCTCTTTCTGATGACGGTTCTCCTCCTTTCTATTCCGGTCCTGAGGGAAAAAGAAAATGAAGGAATGAGCGAACAATGCCCGATAAGTTCATACGTGGTCTCATCGATACAATGAGGAGACGACTAGAAAGAACGCATCCAAAAATTATATTCAAGGATAGGTTATAAACAACAATTATGTGTATATTTCATAGCAAAGAAAGTGTGGCAACTACAACTTTGTTATGCTTTCAGACTTCCGTCAATTCCATGGGTCATACCCTACATTGAGTAATTCCCAAAACAACGAACAACTACATTGATGTCGTGTTTTCATAATACATGCTTTTCTCATTAAGCATAGTTTCATAACTAGTAAATTATAATGCATACTAGTTATTACATGGGTTATACCCTACATTGAGTATTCCCATATCGATCACCTACATTGATGTCGATTTTTTCATAATACATGCTTTTCTCATTAAGCATAATTTCATAACTAGTAAATAGTAATGCATACTAGTTATTACATACAGTGCATTCAGAGGTACAAGAACACACATAGCAATTTCAATACTTGCGGATATTCCATGAACAAGAACATATCACGGAATAAGGAATTTTCAATGACGATACATTTCATCGTAGTATTTTAAAAATTACTATCAGCCACAGATAGCATTCATGTTTTGAAAAGACTCAATGGAGTTTCCAAACGAATTGATGTACAAGAGTACTTAGGATCGTAATTCCTTACCTTAGCTTTGCTTCCTTGCTTAGCAACGCCCTTTACGCGAAATCTACAATCACGTAATAGCATATTTTAGGCACAAGTAACCTTTTATTACTTCTTATGCACCTATACTTCCTTTCCTTAGTTAACCTATGAGTTATTCTTAGACTCACCTTAATTGGTTAACTAACCTTCTATTTTTAGAAGCTTTCCTAATTTAGCAGTTTCTTAACTTAGAAACTTTCTATTTCGAAATCCTAACACTTTGGAACCTAAGTCTTTTAGTATTCTTAAAGTGTTATTCTTCTTCTTTTTCTTTGATATATTCCCCTTTAAAGTCTTTGGACTTCCCCTAAATTCCTAAGGGTTCCTTTAGATTTTCTTAATTTCAATAAGGTCCTTTAACTTTTCAATTTTTACGAAATAGTCCCTCAACTTTTGAAAATTACAAAATAGTCCCTCAACTTTTGGAAAATTACAAAATAGTCCCTCAACTTTTGGAAAATTACAAAACAGTCCCTCAACTTTTGAAAAATTCCAAAACAGTCCCTCAACTTTTGAAAAATTACTGAACAGTCCCTCAACTTATCAGTAATTGCAAAACAGTCCCTCCACTTTTGAAAAATTACTGAACAGTCCCTCAGAACTTTTGAACTTTTCAGTTCAGTCCTGAAGTTAACTGTTCAGTTAGTAACTTAACTGAAAAGTCCCGTCAGCTTTGAAAACTCTGCAGTTTAGTCCCTTTTCCGTTTAAAAACTAACGGTTTTTATATAAACTAACAAAATTACTAACACTTAAGTGGAGAACACATAAAATCAAGCCAAGAACACTCGGCCGACTTCCCAGGATGTTTCAAAAAAATTGTTTTGTTCCCTTTTAATTTTTTTAAACATTAAACAACTATTTAATTTTTATATTCTTTAATAAAAACCCCTTTAATCATATTAATTGTGTTTGATTCAATTTCAAATCAATATGAACTAGGGTTAGGGTTATTTCATTATAACCTACAATTCCCCAATAATCAAATCCTTAATTTTTTTACATAAACCCTAGGATTAATCATTAGAAATTCAATAATGGCTAAACCTAGAATTAAATGATTTTAAACTTTGAAAAATCATAACTAATTCAATTTAAATCGGAATTGAATGAAACAAAAACTAGATTGTAGGTTATTATCTTACCTTGATTTTTGATGAAGGAACAATGGCCAAAGGAAGAACAAAAACGGCTGTACTCCTCCCCAAGCAAACCGGCCGCCGCCCCCTTCCCTTCTAGGTTTAGGTTTTTGAATTTTTCCTTTTTTTTTTTCTTTGCTAAATGAGAGATTGTGAGGAAATTAATAATGAAGTTTTATTTTTATACCCTAGGCTTTCACCTCCTTGGGCCCCTTTGACTCCCTAAGCCCAACTTAGCCCACTTAGTTTAATTAATTAAATTGATCCATTTAATTAATCCAAATCCAATTCAATTAAGGAGTATTATTTTATTATTATTATTATTATTAAAATAATACAAAAAAAAAAAAAAAATTCAAAATTTTTCGGGTCTTTACAACATGTACCGTGAAATATGATAAAAGAAAAATTCTAAGTTTTGAGTACATCATCGAAGAAAATGGATAGTAAAATCCCTTGGAGAAACTACTTTGAGGTAGTACATGTAGGGGAAATAGGGTCTCGATCTTGATACTATGGCCGGATATATGATTGAATCGTGTATAATTCACTTTCCGAATAAAGTATTTCGACCCTTAATGTCTGGGTTACACAAAATCTTTATTGGGATAAGACAATCACACAATTTGTTTTCTAGGCAAAGAGAACAAATCAAAACTTGAGAATTGTTTGCTTTCGTTATTTGTTGTATCACTTGTGTTTTTTCATCTATGTACAACTGAGATCAATCCCTGTATAAATACAGATGGAGAGGTATCAGTAAAAGGGTATAACCAAAAGACACGACTTTAGCCAAGTGATGTGTCTTTTCGGTTTTGGGCACTGTTCGGGAAGCTGCTCGGCCGAGTCGAGGACTCGCTCGGCCGAGCAAAGATGTCCCATGACAATTTGCCCAGCTGCACGGCCGTGTCATTTGAGCTGCGCGGCCGTGTTGTTTATCTTGCTCGGCCGAGCAAGGCATATGCCTCGGCCGAGCAAGGGCATCCGAAACTTGGACAATCCTGCTATGCTCTGCTCGGCCGAGTCAAGGACTCTGCTCGGCCGAGCACATCGACAAAATGTGCTACCCTTTAACTTTTACTTCTTTATCGAGGTTGACTTCGTTTTAGCTCAAACGAGTGTGTACTCCACACTTTCCCTTACTCGTATCCGAGTCTAATACGAATCACATTGATCTCTAGTAAATCATCATTACAATAAAACAAGTTGATGACACTAAAATCACCAACAAATCCCCTCCATTTTAGTGTAATCCTTTGATTTACTAAACTTTATAAATAACGAAACAAACGAATGCATAAATGAAAATGTCTTGCGATTGAATTTTCATCTTAGTATAATACACATTTCAAATACTCGAGAATCGGGGTGTCGTAACGATTGAACCCGTCAGCTCATATGAATGCACCGAAGATACTACACACATAAGTTCAGTACAATTCTCTTTGTTTAATCTTGACACTTTACAAGCCATGTGTCCATATCCATTAGTGAACATATAGGAAGCCAAGTCCTAGCTTCTTGAAGCGGCAAAACTTCATGTCCACATAGGTAGTTCCTTTTAATCTTGCACCTGCATTTGCAATTTTTCAAAGGAACTATTAAGAAGATATTCTTCAACCTAACCTTTACTTGCAGTGTCCGAACACATACCTTGGGAAAGATAATAACATGTGTTCCAATCTCCAACCGCGAGCTTTCCACATTGAATTCAAGCTTCTAACGTTGTATTAGAAGGGAATTGGGTATCTCACAATTAGAGGATTAAATGGACTTTAATCCCATTCCCATTGCAGACTTATTTACCAAGTCTCTGGCTAACCCCTTCGTCAAGTGGTCAGCCAAATTTTGTTGCGACCGAACAAACTCAAGGCGATATCACACCATTCATGATTAACTCCCGAATCATACTATGTCTGACACCCAAGTGTCTAGACTTGCCATTATAAATCTGACTATAGGCCCTAGCCAAGGTGGCAGCACTATCACAATGGATAGACATTGGTGATATCGGTTTTGGCCATAATGGAATCTCATATATCAAGTTCCGAAGCCACTCCGCTTCTTTTCCAAAGAAGAACCCAATGCTACAAACTCGTATTCCATTGTAGAATGTGTAATACATGTCCGCTTTTAGAAGCCCAAGAAATGGCACCTCCTCCAAGCAAGAACACCCAACCACTAGTAGAAGATGAATCTTCTTGGTTGATCCAACTAGCATCGGTATAACCTTCTAATATAGAAGGATGTCCACTATAACACAAACCATAGTCCATAGTACCTTTTAAGTACTTGAACACCCTTGTTATAGCATGCCAATGCTGTCTACTAGGATTACTAGTGAACCTGCTCAATCTTCCAACCGCATAAGCAATATCGTGTCGAGTGCCCGTCATAGCATACATCAAAGCGCCAATGGCTTTTGAGTATTCGAGCTGTGACACGGGTTTACTGTATTTGATACAAGTTTCTCAGTAGGATCCATGGGAGTACTAACTTTAGAACAATTATCACAATTAAACCTCTTGAGAATTTTCTCAATATAATGAGATTGTGATATTGCAATTCCCTTGTTCATCCGTTTAATCTTTATACCAAGAATTACATCGGCTTCTCCCATGTCCTTCATCGAAAACTTTGATGACAAAAACTTCTTAGTTTTATCAACTACATTTTGGTCGGTGCCAAAAATCAACATGTCATCTACATATAGACAGATGATTACACCTTTACCGGATTCATCAAATCTGCTATATACACATTTGTCGGACTGATTTAATACAAAACCATTCGACAAAACAACCTCATCAAATTTTTGATGCCACTGCTTAGGTGCTTGCTTCAGCCCATACAATGACTTAATTAACTTACATACCTTATGCTCATTACCTGGCATAACAAATCCTTCAGATTGTTTCATATACACTTCTTCTTCCAAATCACCATTTAAAAATGCTGTTTTGACATCCATTTGATGGATCAATAGATTCTGAATAGCTGCCAAAGCTATCAGAAATCTAATAGTAATGATACGAGCAACCGGTGCATAGGTATCGAAGTAATCGATCCCTTCCTTTTGTCTAAAGCCTTGGATTACCAATCGAGCTTTAAACTTGTCAATTGTTCCATTGACTTTTATCTTCTTTTTGAAGATCCATTTGCACCCCAAAGGTTTACAGTCTGGTGGTAAATCAGACAAGACCCATGTATTATTTTCCACAATAGAACCAATCTCATCATCGATGGCTTCTTTCCAAAAACCAGCGTCTCGAGATTTTATTGCTTCATCATAGGTTCTTGGATCCTCCTCTATACTATAACAGTAAGAGTATTGAGATTCAATTTGATCTCTTGATCCCTACCTCAATCAAATGATCATTCATTTGAAATTCATCCAAAATACTTATCAATTCTTAACTTAATGGTGAATAAATATTCAACCAAAGCAAGTAGATCCGCATACTCACAACACATTATTAAATGCGTGGCTATGCATTTGAACAAACTCACAACGCATCTAATGATGGTGGCTATGTTCAAAATGGGATAATCTTACATTAAGAATTGAAAGCCTTTTGAAATATTACATTTTCCACCGAGCATGCCATTACGAAGAATTGATAACAACAGAAGAAGTCATATAAACAGAACTAGAGTTAACCGGAATTTTATTCAAATTCAACATAAACATCCCATTGTTATAATAACCAAATCCTACAAATACACCCGACTTTGATAAGATATACTTATCGGATTCATAAACTTGTTTATAGCCACACTTGTTCAAGACAGGACCAGAAATTAAATTCTTACGAAGTTTAGGTACATACAAAACATTAAACAAAGAAATAGTTTTTCCCGAAGTGAATTCCAACACCACGCTTCCTCTTCCTTGAATAGGAGCGGAATGGTCATCACCCATGTAAAGGACATATCCGTCTTCCATTGGTTCATATGTCTTAAACCAACAACGATCTTTACAAACATGAGTTGTGGCACAGGAATCAATCCACCACGCAATAGCATCATCCTTGGTCTTCAGAATGGTCCTTAGACCCCTTTCCCGAACCACTTGTGCTTGCGCCTTTCTTGTTGTTTCCAACACGACAATCCTTCTTAAAGTGACCAGATTTGCCACACTTCCAACATGCCAATTTAGGCTTCTTGTTGGAACCAGAACCATTGTCATTGAAACTACGTTTCTTTCCTTTGTTTTTATTGTTTCCACCCTCATCAATCATATTGACCGAGGGTCCAGCAACTTCTTTTCCTTTGCCTTTGTCATCCTCTTGCGCCCTAAGAGATTCCTCTATGCGCAAGTGACTACCAAGTTGAACCAAAGATAGATCGTCTTTACCATGTTTCAAAGTGTGTTTGAAATCCTTCCAGGAGGGAGGCAACTTATCAATCACACTTGAAACCGATATTGACTCATCCATCTTCAACCCGTGTTGTGTATATTGTCCAAGGATTCTAAGGAGTTCATTGAACTGTTCCATGACAGGTCTTGAATCGACCATCTTGTAATTATTAAAATTACTCACAAGGAACTTCTTACTAGAATCATCCTCTGCCATGTACTTGGATTCAAGAGAATCCCATAACTCTTTTGCAGATTCCTCATTTTGATAGATGTCAAAGAGAGAATCAGACATACCGTTTAATATGTGTCCTCTGCAGATGTAGTCGTCGTTCTCCCACTTTGATCTACGTCTGATTGCCTCCAAGTTGTCATCTTCAAGCAATTCCGGAATAGGGGTAGAAAGAACATACATCACCTTTAATGTTGTTAAAAGGAAGTGCATCTTCTTTTGCCAACGTCTGAAGTCTTGCCCTTCAAACTTGTCTAGCTTTCCAAACTTTTTCGTCATCTCCTTCAAAGTACTTCCACCAGCCATGAGTATCACCAAATACTTTATTCGTTTGTAGGGGAAATAGGGTCTCGATCTTGATACTATGGCCGGATATATGATTGAATCGTGTATAATCCACTTTCCGAATAAAGTATTTCGACCCTTAATGCCTGGGTTACACAAAATCTTTATTGGGATAAGACAATCACACAATTTGTTTTCTAAGCAAAGAGAACAAATCAAAACTTGAGAATTGTTTGCTTTCGTTATTTGTTGTATCACTTGTGTTTTTTCATCTATGTACAACTGAGATCAATCCCTGTATAAATACAGATGGAGAGGTATCAGTAAAAGGGTATAACCAAAAGACACGACTTTAGCCAAGCGATGTGTCTTTTCAGTTTGAACTGGCACCTGTTCAGGAACTGCTCGGCCGAGTCAAGGGACTCGCTCGGCCGAGCAAAGATGTCCCATGACAATTTGCCCAGCTGCACGGCCGTGTCATTTGAACTGCACGGCCGTCTTTGTTCATCTTGCTCGGGAGCAAGGCATATGCCTCGGCCGAGCAAGGCCGTCCCGTAAACTTGGACAATCTGCTATGCTCTGCTCGGCCGAGTCAAGGACTCTGCTCGGCCGAGCACATCAGCAAAATGTGCTACCCTTTAACTTTTACTTCTTTATCGAGGTTGACTTCGTTTTAGCTCAAACGAGTGTGTACTCCACACTTTCCCTTACTCGTATCCGAGTCTAATACGAATCACATTGATCTCTAGTAAATCATCATTACAATAAAACAAGTTGATGACACTAAAATCACCAACAGTACACCATTGGGATGAAGAAAAGAGTCTCAAGACTAGAATCCAAGCACATACAGCTTCATGTCAGTCACGGTTTTGTGTAACCGACAAAAGCCTCCAGAAGGAAGAAAAAAAAATCTATTTCCATTTATGTCTAAAATGGTTGTCCCAAATAAAGCTTAAAACGTAATTATAGGCGACGGTCGATCACACGAAGGCTGAAACGGTACTCGGGCAAGTCTTTGCATGCATCTGCATAAGAAGACTCATCAAAAACCCACTGAAGTTTTCCAAATTCAATCAAGAGTTATGACAATCATGAAGTTTGACATGTAGATGAAATGATACAGAACCATTACAGGTTATGTACCAAAGTAAAGCACTAAAGCCTTCAGAAAAGAAACAAGAAATTCTCTTATTTCCAATAGCGAAAGTAAACCAGCGTAAATGAGTTCATCCGTCATCAAGAGTACTAAATGAAAAGACTGATGAACTGAAATATAATCACCAACTGATAAATTGACATATAATGAATGCTGAAAAGCCTCATGACAATAACCATTAAGCCACTAACAGTAACTGTTTTGAATCAAGCTTAAACTAGTAAAGTTGGAAGACAGGTAAGAACTGATACTTCATCACGGTAAACATCCATTCCAATTATCACACAAATGATCATTAGAACATAAAAGAGTATAATCTCCGAACAAGGGTATACATTCATTCTTTTATTAGCATAGCCAGCATTATCTGGACTTGGTTGGACGGTCACTGAAAATGTGGCTAGGCATCAGATTTGTCTATCAGTCAATTCACTGACACTACCGAGTGGACACATAGGTACTTCAAGTTTTACTTTTTAAATGAAGTCGCCTTCTACGTAGCGTAATTACTTAATCAAATGTACTTAATCACAGTTTACAAGAGCAGCCTTGTAAATAAGAACACCAGAAAAAGTATCACTCTAGTTACAGATTTTATGCATCGGTAGATAATCATTTAAAATATTTATTATGTTCATAAAGTCAGTATTATTTGAGATTTAAGCTTGTGAACTTTCTGTGTGCTTCCACCTATTACATGTCATGACAGGTTCTCCGTCTTCTGGTTTTAAATTTTTCTTTCTAATCCCATTTCAAAGAAAATCATTGCGAATATGAGACAGATGTCAGCAAGAAGCAAATTACAAATCCAGGAACAGGAATATGTAAAATTCAAGTACTGCAGAAAGAGCAGAATAACCTCTTATAACGATTATGTATGAGAACCACCAACGGACTTAGGTACTTAAAGTCAGTCTCCTCCCACTCCTTAGAGGAGATGTCTTTGACGGGACGAATATAATTGTCATCTTGCCAATCCACTTCATCTTTGCTGTCATAATTCACATCATCTTTCTCATCCTTTCTTTATTCTTTATGGTAACCTTGTCAAAGAAGTGCGCTATGCTAAAACCCCATCAGTCAGCATCTTAGGCAATCAGGGTCATCTTCTTCCACGACAAGAGGATAATTAGTCAAAAGTGCTTGTAACTTTTTCTTCTTCTCGTCTGAGTCAGCCTCTTTTTTAACTTCAGGGTTCATACCCACAACTTCTCTAATCTTTCTCCTGAATTCTTGTCTCTCCTCTTCATTCATGACAAAGGGATCATCCTCTCCATCACTAGCACTAATTTCTCCCTCTTTCTTCCCATCATTGGTGAGTTTTGCTACCATTCTCGCAGCTCTAAATCTACTTCTTCTGAAGCTTCCAGCTAGCTTTTACAACAATCCAAAACCACAATGAAAAGATGTACTTTAAGATTTCTTGTTACTCTCTTCAACACAAAAAAAAAAAAACTACGATTGAAAGGGTAAGTAAGGGAAGGAACTGACCAGGAAAGATGACCTCATAACATGTTGCAAACGGCGACGAGCAAGAGACCTTTACATTCTTCTGTAGTTTTCTTGATCTGAAAGCAGTAAGAGAAAATGAAAGAGGATCCTTTAGAGCAATCTCTTTTACGGAAGGGGACAACGCATGCAACCATTGGATTTGGTGCAGTGCCATTCAAACAGTATTATTCAGTCTCAGGCTCTCAGCATACGGGTTGTCTTAAAAGGACTGCAGACAGAAAAAGATGATAAAGTCTGAGGTTCCACCTTAAAACCAATTGGTGTTAAGGGGAGTAGCCCAGGATCCTTATATGTTAGAGACAAGTATTGTTTATTCCCGATGTGGGATAATGTTCTCTTACACGCCCCCTCACGTGTAGCCGGGCTTTGCCAAAGGCTTACAACGTGGACTGGATGGTGGGTGGCGCGGAGGGTTCATCGTGGGCCGTTGGGCCTGCACGTGTAATGGACCAGCTCTGATACCATGATAAAGTCTGAGGTTCCACCTTAAAACCAATTGGTGTTAAGGGGAGTAGCCCAGGATCCTTACATGTTAGAGACAAGTCTTGTTTATTCCCGATGTGGGATAATGTTCTCTTACAAAAGATACATATATTAGAGAGATAAAAGATTAATTATGCTTGATTCAGTTATTTGGCGAAAGAAAATGTTATAACAGGAGTAGAGAAGATGGATAATCACAATATACACCTGTGAAAGTGTAGTCTAGTGATAGGCTAAAGTCGCACGCCTACAAATTAACCAAAGACTTGGCCATAATAATGTAGCTAGAGCAAGTCCAGGATCGAACTCGAAGAACGGTTATAAGTTTGCACAATTGTCACTTGACAAGATTGGGGTCTAAAATTGATTTTAATTATTTCCTAAGGCGGGAATAAAAACTAGGTTGTAAACAATTAAGAAAAAACACTTTGGATCAATTATTATCCCCGTCTATCATTCAAATATCATTGGTTAATTCTTTTCACTTTTACCCTATTCACTCGATCACGAGATATGTTTCAATCTCTATCTCTGATGGCAGTCAAACAGGGCCGAGAAAGCAACAGCTCAAGGGGCTGCGATCCAGGCGGGCGCCCCATGGAAGGCCAGGCGGGCGCCTCACTTGAAGAAATCCAAGGCCAATCGTCTGGACTCGAGGCTGGCGCCTCAAACTAGGTGGGGCGGGCGCCTCAGTGATGGGGGAGCGTTGCTGGCGTTTTCTTCTGATGCGTTTACTGATGTTTTAAAGTCAATTAAGCTGGGTAGTTTAGTCCTTTCTAGTCTAATACGTTTTTAGGGTTTTCTTAGAGTATTTAAACATGTTTTAGAGTTTAAACAACATAGTTTTTTGGATTTATGAATTGAAATAAAGGACAAGAACGGCTGTGCCTTCTTTGTTAACGAATCTTGTTGATTTTTTGTTCGGTTCATCTCAACCTCTGTTTGTTTACATCATTTGGTATCAGTTGTCTGGACGATTTGATGGCCGAACGAGGGCGTGGAGTTCGTGGAGGAAGAGGTGGTCGTGGAAGGGGCCGTGCAGGGGATCCTCCGGAAGACGATCATCACCGCGAGCGTGATATACGCGATATTGAGATCGACGATCTGAGAAGACAGGTTCAGGTACTTCAACTCCAAGTTTGGAATCGCAGAAATCGTGGGGGACACCGCAGATTATGGGTTCTGATTCGGATAATTCTTCCGAGGGTACGGAGTATCATGAGGGAGTCAATCCCTTTGCCAGAAATCGTGGACATCAGAATAGGTATGAGGAAGAATCTTTGACGGATATCGGCGTCAAGATCGAAATTTCAGAATTCAAAGGTAAGACTCATCCTGACGAGTTCATTGATTGGTTAAATACTGTTGAACGTATTTTTGATTTAAAACCTATGAAAGATGCTACTAAGGTGAAAGTGGTAGCAATCAAATTAAAGAAACATGCTTTGATTTGGTGGGAACATGTTAAGAAACAAAGGGTTAGAGAGGGTAAATCCAAGGTTCAATCTTGGGATAAGATGAAGAAATTGTTAAGGCAAAAATTTCTTCCGAAACACTATAGACATGATTCTTTTCTTGCTTATCATAGTTTGAGGCAAGGGGATATGTCTGTAGAAGAGTTTATCCATGAGTTTGACCGTTTGTGGATGAAGTGTGATGTTGCAGAAGAAGACGAACAAACAGTAGCCCGTTTTCTTGGGGGATTACGTACTGATATTTCAGATGTTGTCCACCTGCAGCAATACTGGACTTATGATGATGTTTGTAGGCTTGCTTTGAAGGTTGAAAAGCAATTGCAACGAAAGAAGAGTGTGAATGGTTGGCAACACAAGAATTTTTCGGGTAATCATAGTAGTGGGAGTCCTAGCAAGGTTGAGGGGGTTACACCAACAACTGCGGTTACTCCAGCAGACAAATCTGGTGCAGTTCCAGAAGCTTCAAGGGGTAACAAGAGCACTAGGTGCTTCAAATGTCATGGGATTGGTCATCTAAGGGCCGAGTGTCCCAATCGACATGTTATTGCTTTAGTGGAGGATGGTCCACCAGTTTATGATGAAGCACCAGATGATTCATGTGGTGAAACTGAAGAAGTGTATGCAGATCAAGGAGTGGCATTGGTGGTTCAACGGGTGTTGAATGTGACTGATGTGGAAGACGAAGAGTGGCTTCATCATAATATTTTTCGGACTAATTGCACTGCCAAGGGGAAAGTGTGCAAAATAATCATTGATGGTGGTAGCTGTGAAAACATCGTTTCTACTAAGATGGTTGAGAAATTAAGCTTGAAGACGGAAGAACACCCACAACCGTACAAGTTGTCTTGGTTGAGCGAGGGGAGTTCATTGAAGGTAAACATGCGGTGCTTGGTGCAATTTTCATATGGCAAACGTTACTTGGATGATGTATGGTGTGATGTAGTGCTAATGGGTGCGTGTCATTTATTGCTTGGTCGTCCGTGGTTGTTTGATCGGAGGGTTCAGCATGATGGCTACAAGAACACTTATACCTTTACGAAAGATGGAGTGACGGTTACCTTGTACCCTACCCACTATCGAAAGAAACTTGACTCCGATAAGGCTTCTGTCCCCATTAATCATCAACTCCTAAGCTGGTCTAGTATGGATGACACATCAGAGCGACAGAGTAGATACAAACAGCAAGTTGGTACCCATCAAAAGCGAATTGTTTTTCAGGCGGGAGGATTACTTTGGGTTCACTTGTGCAAGATGGGGTTTCTGTTGAAGCGTCTTGTAGGTATCGACTCGTGGTCGAGTCTTTTTCAAGGGGGGGGGGTAAATGATGCAGAGCAACAGGCAGTCAAACAGGGCCGAGAAAGCAACAGCTCAAGGGGCTGCGATCCAGGCGGGCGCCCCATGGAAGGCCAGGCGGGCGCCTCACTTGAAGAAATCCAAGGCCAATCGTATGGACTCGAGGCTGGCGCCTCAAACTAGGTGGGGCGGGCGCCTCAGTGACGGGGGAGCGTTGCTGGTGTTTTCTTCTGATGCGTTTACTGATGTTTTAAAGACAATTAAGCGGGGTAGTTTAGTCCTTTCTAGTCTAATACGTTTTTAGGGTTTTCTTAGAGTATTTAAACATGTTTTAGAGTTTAAACAACTTAGTTTTTTGAATTTATGAATTGAAATAAAGGACAAGAACAGCTGTGCCTTCTTTGTTAACGAATCTTGTTGATTTTTCATTTGGTTCATCTCAACCTCTGTTTGTTTACATCATTCTCTTTCTTTGATATTAGTTAATAGCAGTGACACACTCACTAATAACCCTAATCAATATTTAAACCTATAACTGACACAGTCTAGGTTCACAATACCAATTGATTACCGATTTAAGAGATTAAGATCGAGAACACGTTCTAATGTTATTTCAATTAGATACTTGTCTATTTTCTCCTACTTCACAATCCACCATGACACATGCATAGACTATAAAATTGTTACTTGTGAAACCCTAAATTGACACAATCTTAGGGAATTCTAGCAATAAATCAAGATCCAAGATTTAACAATCGGCCTAATTGCAAAACACTAGAAATCAATTTAAACAATCAATACAGAAGAAAATATAAATATGATAAAATAGATGAAAAGAATTTGCCTCAATTGAATTCAAGAACGGTTCCAATAATTAAATCTAAAGCAAAAGGGTTTGGTTCTCCATGAACAATAATAAATCTCCCAAGAAAAAATAAAAGTTGGAACCCTCAATATTTTCTAAAAGGAAGTATATATATTTCCACCCTAAAAATCTAAAACTAAAAGGAAAAGAAAATATAAAAGAAAATATTCCCAAACACATGCCAGGGAAAAAAAAGGAAAATAAATAAAAAAAATAAGTTTTCAAACACCAGCGGTCAAAATCAACTTGGACCATTCGAGGTACGAGTTGTAACAATTAATTCACTCGTGCTGTTTATGGAAACGAATCGTACCACATGAGCACTATTCGTGCTCCTGAACCTGAATGTGCCAATTCAATTTCCAGTTTTTCACTTTGGTCACTACACTTTCCAGCTTTGCAGTTTTGCCCCTGAACTTTATATTTTCAGTTTACTCCCCAGTTTTCCATAATTGTAGTTTGGTCCCTGGAATTCTCAGATTTCTGCAAAACAGTCCTCAGCTTCAAGATCTTGACTTTGACTCCTCGAGAGTATTACATCCGGATATGAAATAAAACAACTCAAATACCCTCGGATTACAATAAAATCTCACTAAATCCTCTCAATACATATTTCACTCAAATTACATCAAACGTATACTAAATACATGAAAATAAAGAATTATAGGGACGGAAAATATAGGAATTAGATAGTATAAATCCGTCCTATCAAATACCCCCATGCTTAGACCATTACTCGTCCCTGAGTAATATCCTAATCTTCAATCTAACACCGGTCTAAAACAGATGCATGGAGGGTAAATGATTCCTAGTCTCCTCTAATCCGCCAACACAAGTCAATGAAAAATAATAATTATCGGAGTAATAGAAACTCCGTCTCCTTATAACACCAAAATATAAACAATGAAAATAATGACCTTAGTTTGATACTAACTCCCATGATAAAACGGTATCCAAACTAAGGTCCACACAAATAAAAGCCAAGGGGAACTAAATATGTCCTATGTTTCCCCCACGCTTGACTCACACTACATACACCCTCATAAAAAGAAATTTGTTAAGGTTGCGATCCTTAAACAAAGATTTACCTCGTGAAAAGCACCAACACCCCTTATAACTCCAAAAAATGAACGAGGGTTTCTAAATCCTAGGCACCACTATCCAAACCTCCTACTCCATAGTGATCCTACCCAACACTCCAAACCTCCCTTCTGTCTCCAACTCCGGTGATATAAAAGATAGTAACCATTTCATTTCCTCACCTTTTGTCTAGGTGCCGTTTCCGGTTTTCACCTAGCCCCTCTTTTCTTTATAATTTTTTTTTTTGAAAATAAAAATAACATATATACAATGATACAACATTCATCCTTCCCCCCACGCTTAAACTAGACATTGTCCTCAATGACACTACACGATAAATACGGGACAATAAAAATATGAGGAAAAAGGGCACCAAGGAACTTAAGTAATGGGACGGGATGCCCCACAAACATGGGCCTCATCAATGTAAGGGGGATGAAAATAATCTTCACAAGTTACCTCTAGAAGATGATTCGGCTCAATGACATGCCTCCCTGTTGGAGACCATTTCAGCTTCCCCTTCTTCTTCTCTTTTTCTTTCGTCCCCACCCTTGGTGGTTCACCTTTCTTCTTCTCATTCTTCACTTGTGGAGCTTCAACATCTATATCATCTACCTTAGCCCCATCCTTGATAATCGGCTCACTCAAAACCATGGCACAAACCTTGCGCACATTCTTGGGGAAATTCGTATCACCAAACACATTAAAACTCACCAATTTCCCATCAAACTCCATAGTTAACGAGCCATTCTTCACATCAAGCTTCGTTTCCGAGGTAGACATGAAAGGCCTCCCTAATAAAATGGGAGCCTCAGAATCATTCTCCATGTCAAGAATAAAGAAATTTGCCGAAAATATCAAATCACCAACCTTCACCTCCACATCTCTAACCACCCCCTTAGGGCATGAGTAGGATTTGTCTGCCAACTGAATTACCACCCTAGTGTCCTCCAATTTACCAAACTTAAGATCTTCAAACAATGAATTTGGCATCACATTGATTGAAGCTCCTAAATCGAGCATAGCGTTATGAACATGACCACCCCCAAATGAAACAGGAACCACGAACATGCCCGGATCACTACACTTCTTGGGCATCTTTTTCTGATAAACCGCACTAACATGCTCAACCACTTTCACTTTTTTCTGACTCCTTTCCTTCTGATTTCTCTTCATAGTGCACAATTCCTTCAAAATTTTTGCATATCTCGGAACTGTCTGAAGAAGATCTAAAAATGGAATATTTACCTCTAGTCTCTTGAATGTGTCAAAGATAGCCTTGTCAGGCTCCGGTTTTCTATCCTCCCTCAATGCATAAGGAAACGGAGGGACTGGCTCATAAACAGGAAACACGGGTGCAGTACTCTTCTCTTACTCTGTAGTCTTCATCTCAGGTGTAACCCTCTCAACCACCAACTCGGGCTCAACTCTCTTTTCAACCTTCTGTTCAGGCTCTATAGACACCATCTGCCCATCAACTTTCTTCTTCCGCCTCACATACACTGCGCTAACATTCTGCTTCGGAGGTTGCTTAGTCTTTGTTGCCTCTCTAGCCTCAATTCTTACCACTGCCTCTGCAATCTGACCCAATTGCCTCTCCAAATTACTAATGCTTGCATCGGTCCTCTGTTGATACTGCTGCATGTTCACATTCATAGTACTTACCGACTGTGCTAGATAATTAAGTAGATCCTCTGTAGATGATTTAGGAAGATTAGCCTGTGGTGGTGGCCCATAAGATGATCTGTAAGGTGTAAAAGCATGTGGAGTACCCCACTTAGAACCCTGAGAATTCCCCCATGCTTGAGGTTGTCCAAATCCTGCTGTCTTAACTTCTTCAATCTCTCCAGTCTGCAACGAAGGGCAGGCATCAGTCGCATGAGAGATATTATAACAAATACCACACTGCCTAGGCAGTTTGCTCAACACCATAGCCTTCACCATGTCTTTCAGTTCCTACCGTCTCAAGCTTATTTGGAGAACCCCTGCTGAATCTGCTGCACTGACCTGTCTAATACTAGACCTCTTGCCCTGTGTTCTAGTGCTCTTCGCCAAATCTTCTAGCAGTTTCCATGCCTCTTCAGTTGTCTTATTCAAGATACTGCCTCCACAACAGGAATCCACTAGCCTCTTATCCAAAACAGTCAAACCATCATATAAGTACACTACCAATTGCTCCCCATAAAAGCCATGATATGGCCAACTCCTACAAAGCATATGGAACCTGTTGTAATACTCATATAAAGACTCATCTGCTCTCTGTTCCATATTACTAATATCCCGCTTCATCACATTAATTTGGTCAGGTGGAAAGAACTCTTCAAGAAACATCTCCTTCATCTATTGCCATGTGGTGATACTGTTTGGTGGCAAGTGATAATACCATGTGTTGGCATTGTCTTTCAAGGTGAAAGAGAATGCTCTCAATAAAAGCTGCTCAATCGGGAGTGTTGCCAGCTTCATACTTTGGCAGATTTGCACAAACTGAGAAATGTGCTGATTCGGATTTTCGCCCGGCAGACCATGAAAATGAGACAACTGATTCAATAATCCTGGCTTCAATTCAAATGTGACCCCAGTAGGCAAATCAGGGAACTGGACTGCTTGTGGTTGCTCATTCCAGTTCGGAGCAATCCTCTGCCTCAATGTCCGAAGTGGGGGAGGTGGGTTATTATTACCTCTTCCATTACCACCATTATCCACAACCTCCGGCTCATGATCACCCCTACCGTAATTATTATTCATCTCTTCCAGCTGCAAATTTCTCCTAACTTCTTTGCTTTCGTTTCTCCTGCACCTGAAATATCTTTCAATTTCCGGAACAAAGGGACTAGCAAGTTTATTAGCAGAATGGGTATGGACCATAAAAGGATCCACACCACAAGATGACAATAATAAAGCTCAATAAAAAGGAAACAAGAAAAAGAAAAAAGAAATAGATTGAGAAAAAGAATAAGAGTGCAAACAAATAAACACCGTTCCCCGACAACGGTGCCAAATTTTGATAGGCTAAAGTCGCACGCCTACAAATTAATCAAAGACTTGGCCACAATAATGTAGCTAGAGCAAGTCCAGGATCGAACTCGAAGAACGGTTATAAGTTTGCACAATTGTCACTTGACAAGATTGGGGGTCTAAAATTGATTTTAATTATTTCCTAAGGCGGGAATAAAAACTAGGTTGTAAACAATTAAGGAAAAGCACTTTGGATCAATTATTATCCCCGTCTGTCATTCAAATATCATTGGTTAACTCTTTTCACTTTTACCCTATTCACTCGATTACGAGATATGTTTCAATCTCTATCTCTTTCTTTGATATTAGTTAATAGCAGTGACACACTAACTAATAACCCTAATCAATATTTAAAACTAATTGACACAGTCTAGGTTCACAATACCAATTGATTACCGATTTAAGAGATTAAGATCGAGAGCACGTTCAAATGTTATTTCAATTAGATACTTGTCTATTTTCTCCTACTTCACAATTCACCATGACACATGCATGGACTATAAAGTTGCTACTTGTGAAACCCTAAATTGACACAAGCTTAGGGGATTCTAGCAATAAATCAAGATCCAAGATTTAACAATCGGCCTAATTGCAAAACCCTAGAAATCAATTTAAACAATCAATATAGAAGAAAATATAAATAGGATAAAATAGATGAAAATAATTTACCTCAATTGAATTCAAGAACGGTTCCATTAATTAAATTCAAAGCAAAAGGGTTTAGTTCTCCATGAACAATAATAAATCTCCCAAGGAAAAATAAAAGTTGGAACCCTCAATATTTTCTAAAATGAAGTATATATACTTCCACCCTAAAAACCTAAAACTAAAAGGAAAAGAAAATATAAAAGAAAATATTCCCAAACACACGCCAAGGGAAAAAAAAGGAAAATAAATAAAAAGAATAAGTTTTCAAACACCAGCGGTCAAAGTCAACTTGGACCATTCGTGGTACGAGTCGTAACAATTAATTCACTCGTGTTATGGAAACGAATCGTACCACATGAGCACTATTCGTGCTCCTGAACCTGAACCTGAATGTGCCAATTCAATTTCCAGTTTTTCACTTTGGTCACTACACTTTTTTGCTTTGCAGTTTTGCCCCTGAACTTTATATTTCCAGTTTACTCCCCAATTTTCCATAATTGCAGTTTGGTCCCTGGAATTCTCAAATTTCTGCAAAACAGTCCTCGGCTTCAAGATCTTGACTTTGACTCCTCGAGAGTATTACATCCGGATATGAAATAAAACAACTCAAATACCCTCGAATTACAATAAAATCTCACTAAATCCTCTCAATACATATTTCACTCAAATTACATCAAACTTATACTAAATACATGAAAATAAAGAATTATAGGGACGAAAAACATAGGAATTAGATAGTATAAATATGTCCTATCATCTAGCTAGGAAATTAAGTTTCAATATAATAGAAAACAAATGTATGTATAGATGTGAGACACAACCGTTCACACAACTAAGAATTGCAGCGGGATAAAAGAATAACACAAAGTATTTAAACGTTTACTGGTTCAACTCCAGCAAACAAGGCTTTAAGCCTAAAAAGGATTTCACTATTAAAGATCTACTTACAGAATCAAATATAATAAGTGAAACAATAAAGATAAAAATAGTAAAGCAAGTCCTAACCAACTTCTAAATAATGAACAATCTTCCTTATCCAATGGAAGTCTATTCTAACAGTAGAAAAACACTTGTAAGAAATCTAGATGCCTATTCAGATATAAGGCACAACTGCACACACAACCTAAAAAAAAATCTTGAATCCGAGAATTATAAGGAGTTTTTCTCTTCCAAAAAATTATTGAATTCATAAGGAAACAAAAGATTGACACTACCAAAAACAAAGAGATCTATTAGTATTGTTAGTACTAAATTAACCAATCACAATAAATTTACATAAATAAAGATATAGACAAATATATATACAATATCCTTACCATATATACATCTAAATCTTTGATAGGAAAGTCAAAAATCCTACTTCCAAACTTACATTTTGGCTCGGATTTAGGAAAGAAAATATTCCTACAAATCCTCAGTCGTTCAATCTCCCCCTATTTTGGACTTTTTGTTCAAAAAAAATATTTAAAAATAAATTCACAAAAATCAGATCTCATATTCCAAGCTCCCCCTGAATTTGATGTGTGAGAGGATGTGTAGGCACATTCACACACAAAACTGCATAGAGACTAGATATAACCAAACTCCCCCTAGTCAGCTTTAAACTAAAAAAATAACCAAACTCCCCCTGAGTTGTGAATGTGCGCTCGCCGAAATTTTGTTTTCGATGATGAAAAAAGGAGTCGCCACGCCATGTTTTAAGGTACACTTTGAAAAACCTTTGAGAGAGAAAATGGGTCCGGGAGTCAGGTTACGTGTTGGGAAGAACCGAGAGTTCACCCAACACGCCTCATCCGTAGACGAGTCTTTCTAATTAAACATCCAAGTAATCCAAAAATATGTGCAAGCAATGATGATGAACAAATGTAGTAAACATGAATTTTATTGATATGAACTTGGAATCTTACAACTTGTGAGCCATTTATTTAGGGAGGTCACATCCCATATACAACAGATCAGAACAGATTACAAAGGAAATGAATCCCTGCAAACAGGCATAATGTGTCGCGTGACACATGGCATGCCTGGCTAGATGTGTCGCGTGACACAGGATCTAACCAGACATGATGTGTCGCATGACACATAGTGTCCATCTGCAGAGACTTACAGATTTGAACACAACAGCACCAACAATCAAAACAGATCTAATTAATCAATCAGTTAAGTTTCGAAATGAACAATTAATAACAATTCGACCAAGGGAGTATGGATATGGAGAGATCCACACTCCCTTGGGATCTAAACACCAATTTCAGCAATAATCAAATAATAAGCACTCAATTATTCAAAACAACGATATTAAACAGAGAGATTGCGATTGGACCTCAGTAATCACGACAGATGGAGTCGAATTACTGAGATCAGAAGAGAACAAGACAATTGGACTATAGAAATTGCAAAGTAAGAGAGAGAGAGAAATGGGATTGAGGGGTTACCCTTGTAGTATCCACGAATTTTATACCATGTTTGGTATAAAATCCTTCAATCAACTGCTTTTGATACGAACTGAACTGAGAGGGATGGATGGAAGGATGATCCAAGTATTGGTGGATGAATTTGGGTGGAAATTGGAGGGAATTGAGAGTGGATTTGGGTAGGAGAGAGAGAGGTGTGTGTTCAGTGTGTGTGTTACACTCCAATTTTGGCAGAGTAACAGTATGTAAAAGTTGGGATCTATTTCTGAGAGGGGTAGGGTCTTATTTATAGGCTGCAGTTGATGGTCATAGTGTGTCGCACGACCTTCTGTAACCATTTTCCAAGCCTCGACTTGTCGCGTGACACAAGGTGTCACCAACTGCTTTTGGCGCCAAAACCAGTTTCTGGATTATTCTGAGTAAATACTCAAAAGGTCTAAAAAGGTTTATTCCCTGTAGGTCCTTTAGCATGAGCAAAGTACCAAAAGGTACTTCCTTCGCAAGAAACTTATGGAATGTTTCCGGAAGCCTCGAAATAGACAGGGAATTTACCAAAACGCCCCTTAATGCAATTTTATCATATTAAAATGCACCTAAAAGGGTAGCGAATTGGATTGGCATACTTACAGAGCCCCTCGACAACGTCACTTATGAAAGAAGTGAGGTTATCGATAAAAATAAGACCCAATCCCAATGAGCAGCTGGGGATAAGGTGGATTGCATGGACAATGATCTGGTGAGATCGGATGGCTGGACCTTTGGAGAAAGGATTCCTACGTATTCCTAGGAGGGAATCAAGCCGGTCGTAGTTCAGACTATTCGGAGGTGTCTGACCCAAAGAGACTATTAGGAGGTGCCTGAACCCAGTGGAAGACTGTTGGGAGGCGTCTGAACCCGGTGGAAGACTGTTAGGAGGCGTCTGAACCCGTTGGAAGACTGTTGGGAGGCGTCTGAACCCGTTGGAAGACTATTAGGAGGCGTCTGAACCCGTTGGAAGACTGTTAGGAGGCGTCTGAACCCGATTGAAGACTGTTGGGAGGCGTCTGAACCCGTTGGAAGACTGTTGAAAGTCGTCTGAACCCATTGGAAGACTGTTAGGAGGCGTCTGAACCCATTGGAAGACTGTTAGGAGGCGTCTGAACCCGATGGAAGACTGTTAGGAGGCATCTGAACTCATTGGAAGACTGTTAGGAGACGTCTGAACCCAATGGAAGACTGTTGGGAGGCGCCTGAACCCATTGGAAGACTATTGGGAGGCGTCTGAACCCGGTGGAAGACTGTTGGGAGGCGTCCGAACCCGTTTGAAGACTGTTAGGAGGTGTTTGAACTTGATGGAAGACTGTTGGGAGGCGTCTGAACCCGTTTGTGTGAGATGACCTGAAGAAAATGATTTTTCGAGAATACCAGACATGATGATTTGATAATTTGGACGAGATATGGTTTCATGCCTGTGCTGTGCTTACCTGTAGCTGCCGGAGGGACTGATGCTACGGCTGATGATTGTGGGAGGTTGCAGCTGTCGGAGGGACTGATGCTACTGATGCTGACGATTGTGGCTGCCGGAGGGTCTCATGCCATTGCTAATCTTAGAAGTTTGTGGCTGTCGGAGGGACTGATGTTACCACTGTTGATGAACTGTTGGTTTGCTGGGTGCGGGACGATCTTTGTTGACGGTTGGTTGACTTTGGAATCATGAACTTTGCTTGATGGGATGTGGATTTTGTTTGCTAGGGAACAAGATTCTTGCTGTTGCTTTAACGGCGGGGCCAATGATCTTGATGCACATTGCTGGGGATGATGATTGAATGAAAGAAATGTGATCATTGTATTGAAGGGTCGGCTTTGCCGGGCTTGTACATGGGGTAGTGGAGCTGTATCGGGTGAGTGTGTATGGTGATATATATGGTGGGGGGACCCTCTCCCATGCATTTACATGTGAATGTGTGAGGTGGGAGGTGTATTGCAGCGACGGCGAGTCGGGGAGCGCCTTGGAAGGTAGACTTGCAAGAACTTTGATGATGTCTGATGAGAACAAGATGCGTTGTCCGACATTCCATGTCTGATGGGTAAGTTGTGTCGCACGACTGGATGAAGCTCATAACAGGTCCCTTTTTAAATCAGTTCAGGATTCATTTATAGCCACTGCCCTTTCAGTAGGAGGAACCCAGCAGCCCCAGCTTGACAGACAAGCAATTTCTGTGGCCATGGTTGGAACTTTCAATCACCATGGAGCACTATAACAGAGAAATAACTTCTCGGGAGCATCAATTTCGCCAAGACTTTGTTGAAGTTTCGCGATTTCATCAAAAGCATCATGGGAAAATCATTGACAAACGGTATGGCATGCCGTGTCTCTGGCCCTTGAAGAACTGGAGGGTTGATTGGGATTTACTCCAGGCAGCTTCATGTTTCTAGGATTCGGAGAGGCACGTGTTTACTTTGGTCATATAATGATCTGACGCCAACCATGGAGGATTTCAGAGCATTGACAGGCCTGGGCGAGGCGGAGATTGTAGCATTTCCCCGGGACAGACGGTCAATTACGGAACAATTATCAGCTTTCTTGTGCTTGCCAGCAGATCAGGTGGCATCTATGATTTTGGATGATGGATTCATAGACTTGACCCGGATGGCTCGGTTGCGCTCTTCCAGTCCGGAGTTGTTTGACCTTTCTACATCTCTGGACATATATCTATTGCTTACCCTGTCGGCTTACTATTTCTGTGGATATGTCGGGGTCTGCCCAGGTGCGTTGCTGGAGGTTGTCAGACAACTCAGGGGTGACCGAGGTGTGGACCTTCGTCAAATTCAGTCTGGACAAGGGGAGATGGAAATTGTACCGCTCCTGCTGGCTGAGACCTACCACGGCCTTGATAGGCTAGCAGGAGGATCTGCTTTGATGGGTGCAGGCAGACCCAGTTTGTTATTACTATGGCTTTCTGAGAGGTTGCGCTTGATTGGGCCATTACCAGCGGGTCAGACAGCGATGCCTTGGGTGACCAGACAACGCAGGTTGCCGAGGGATGCGACCGCTGACAGCTGGCAGATGAGATTGACGCGATATGGGACTGCTGACCTGAGCTTTTGGATTCCAGCGTGGGGGCTACAGACCATGAGAGATGTTCAGGATGGGTCAGTGGTAGTCAGGCTACCGGGATTGCATGTATCTTCTTTCTGTATCCCATCATTGGTGAGCAGGCAGTATGGGTACCCTCAGCAGATTGTCCGGGCTTTGAGAGAGAGGCTGACGACTGATGCTGTTCTGATGGCCATGACCGAGCCCCAGACTGTGCAGTTTTTCAGCAGATCCTTTCTGGAGGGTTTCTTTCCCACACGGACACTTCTTCGACATTCCATAGGGATGACATTCTTGACCACGGAGTATTTGATCTGGTATGAGGAGCAGCAGGGTCCTGTGCAGTTGACGATAGAGGCTCACCATCGGGAATACTTGGGAGCAAACTACCCGACCAGCCGGTCTTTCAGAGATACAGAGGCCCGTGGGAACCCAGATGATGTTACCGGTGATGTTGCTGAGGACTATCGGAGGCAAGAGATCCGGAGAGCTACTATGAGAGATGACCCAAAAGTGGTAGCTCGCAGAGAGGCCTTGAGATAAGAGAGGATTGCTAGGGCTGCTTTGAGGGAGACTGGTCTGATCGATCCACCGACGCGCATTATACCCGAACTAGGATGGGCTCAAACCGACTTTTTTGACATTTCTAGGCCAAGGACCTCCCTGGGACCAAGGAAAAGGAAGAATAGAGATGCAAGTTCGGGAGCGGGAACGAGCTCTTAGACACCTTATCTGGGGAGATAGGAGACTCTTTTGTTTGTATTTTGAGGGAGAGATTTATTGTATGGAACATGAGTATCCCTTGATTACTTATTGCAGACAAAATAGATGTTAGCACTTTGAAAATTTATTGCCTTTTATTCGGAGCAGGTTATATGAGTCAAAAGTAGGCTGTGCTTGAACTCATCAAAGAGAATATTAACTTATAATGAACCTTTGAAAAGCTTTGGAACTGTAATCAAAACACATTTTGGCAATTTGAAAGTATCAATTTGATGACCAGATCTGGGATTTTGCAGCATTTTAGACCGAACCACGAGTGGTTGCCTACGTTCCCCTTTTGTAAAGAGAACTAAGGGGCTCAGGTCTCCGTAGTTCGACTCAATTAACTTTTGTGTTTAAGAAAGGGAAGATAGAAGGGGGACATGGTGCAACCCTGTTTTTTTTTACCTAGATCGCCCTTTTTTTTGGGTTTTCAGTCTAGTTGGGTATATTCTTTTAGCACCGGGCGCGTGCCTTATTTTTGCATGGACTGCCATTTGAGAGGTTTTCAGTCTCAACTGGGACAATTTTATTGCGCCTTTATTTTCATTTTTATTTTTCTTTTCTTCTTTTTTTTTATACAGAGGGGGGAAAGAATCGATCAAACATAATACCGCCGCAACTTGTCTCCGTTGACGGGGTGCAGGAACGGGTTGCCGTCCAAATCTGTCAGCTGCATCGCTCCTCCGGAGAAAATTTCTTCACTAGAAAAGGCCCGACCCAGACAGGTGCCTACTTGGCCAGTGCACTGCTCTGATTCGAGGGCTTCATCTTGAGGACCAAATCACCGACCTTGATGTCCCTGGGTTTCACTTTTTTGTCGAAAGCACGGGCCATTCTCTTCTGATATGCCCGGTTATGCTCCATGGTCTTTAATCTGCGTTCGTCCAGCAGTGCCAGCTCATTGTATCTGCTTTGGAGCCATTCAATCTCATTGACTTCGTTTTCAAGAAATATTCTGAGGGATGGAATCTCTAGCTCAATGGGCATGACGGCCTCCATTCTGTAAGTTAAGGCATAGGGAGTTGCACCGGTAGCGGTTCGAATTGAAGTGCGGTAGCCCCATAGTGCTAGATGCAGTTTCTCTGTCCAATCCCGTCCTCGTTCGGCCATTTTCTTTATGATTCGCTCAAGGTTCTTATTGCCAGCCTCAACAGCACCGTTTGTCTGCGGTCTGTATGGGGACGACTTATGGCGCTTCACCCTGTATTCGGTGAGCAGTCGATCGATATCTCCTTCAAAATGGGATCCGTTGTCAGAGATAATCTCATTCGGGACTCCATAGCGGCAAAAGATTTGTTCCTTTATGAATCGAGCAACTTTCTTAGCCGTAAGCACTTTGTTGGACGCAACTTCCACCCACTTTGTGAAGTAATCTACTGCGACTAAAACAAATGAATGCCCATTGCTCCCTGATGGAGTTATCTTCCCGATGACATCGATTCCCCACGTTGCAAAGGGCCAAGGAGTTGTCATACAATATAGATCATGAGGAGGGATGTGGTTTAGGTTGGAGAACCACTGACACTTGTCACAAGTTCGCACAAACTGGATGCAATCAGTTTCCATAGTGATCCAGAAATAACCCAGTCTGATAATGCTATGCATAAGGGATCGAGCATTCATGTGAGGTCCGCAGGCGCCGTTGTGAACATCTTCCATTACTCTCCGAGCTTTCTCTTTGCTGATACAGAGCAGGAGTGGGAAACCTTCCCTTTTCTCCCATAACTCATCGCCAAGTATGACATATTGTGCTGATAGCCTTTTCAGAGCTTGTAGACTTTTGGCCCGGATACCTCTTAGGTCACCCTCTTCATCACTAGGGAAGGATGCCTCACCATGCTTGAGATACTGAAAGATCTGGCTATACCACGGCTCATCGACAGTTTCGATCTCTATTTCACAACAATATGCAGGATTTTCTCGCCTTCCGACCCTGAACGGCTTGATTGACTTTCCCTCTGGTATTTCCACCAAAGAAGCCAGAGTAGCTAGTGCGTCGGCGAATCTGTTCTTATCTCGCAGCATGAACTGGAATGACACTTCCTTAAACTGGCCGACGAGCTCTGTAATATAAGCATGATACTTCTGGAGACACGGATCTATAGTTTTCCATCTGTTGGTGGCTTGATTAATTATCAGCTGGTAATCACCAAACACTTCCTACTCATCCACATTACGTTCAAGGGCAGCCTCAAGACCGGCTATGCAAGCTTCATATTCAACTACGTTGTTGGTAACTGAGAAATTTAGCTTGATGGCTATGGGGGTATGCATGTCACTCGGGTCTACTAATACCATCCCGATGCCGTTACCTCTTTTGTTCGCCACACCGTCAAAGAATAGCTTCAACCGGTTGCCACTTTCTAAGACAAAAATCCCTTCATCTGGAAACTGGAGATCTGGTCCTCGGGCTTCTGTGCTGGGAGAGTCAGCCAATTAATCTGCCAAAGCCTGTCCTTTGATTGCTTTCCGGATCACATACTTAATATCAAACTCTGCTAGGAAGAAGGTCCATTTTGCCAGTCTGGTGGAGATACTGCCTCTGTCGCTCTGAAACAGGTAATTAATCGGTTCCATTTTGGAGACCAGATGTACTGTATGGGACAACATGTAGCGCTTTAGCTTTCTGACCACCCAAACCAGAGTTGCACACGTCTTCTCTAGGGCAGAGTAATTCAACTCACTACCTTGGAATTTGCGACTGACAAAATAGATGGCATTCTCGACCTTGGAGTCCTTTTTCTCTTGCGCTAGCATGGCCCCGATGGCTGTATCTGTGACCGTCAAGTATGGAAGTAGAGGTTTGCTCTCATGAGGTGGACAAAGAATGGGATGATTAACAAGATAAGCTTTGATTCTCTCGAAATCTATCTGGCATTCTTCATTCCATATCACCTCTTGATTCTTCTTTAGCAGCTTGAATATCGGTTCACACATGGAAGTCAACTGGTTGACAAATCGGCTGATGTATTGTAGATGGCCTATGAAACCCTTTACCTCGAAGACAGTTCTGGATAGCTTCATCTCAACAATTGCCTTGACCTTTCTGGGATCTACCTCGATACCTCGCTATGTAACCATGTACCCCAAGACCTTGCCGCGAATAACCCCAAAGGTGCACTTGGCTGGATTTAATCTCATTGAGTGTTCCCGAAGTCTGTTGAAGAACTTCCTTAGATCAATGAAATGCTGTCCATCTGACCCTTTCGAGTGAATAATCATATCGTCAACATACACTTCAATCTCCTTATGGATCATGTCGTGGAACAGGGTAGTGACGGCCCTCTGGTAGGTAGCCCCAGCATTCTTCAGCCCAAACGGCATCACTGTGTAGCAATAGGTGCCCTAAGGAGTGGTAAATGTTGTCTTGTCCTGATCTTCCCCGGCCATTTTAATCTGATTGTAGCCTGCGAAGCCGTCGACGAAGGATTTGACTTCATAGTTTGCTGTTGCATCCACAAGCATGTCAATGTTCGACAGGGGGAAGTCATCTTTGGGACTAGCCTTGTTGAGGTCTCGGAAGTCTACACAAACCCGTACCTTTCCATTTGCTTTTGTGACTGTTACGATGTTTGCCAGCCAAGTCGGATATTCGATTACCTTGATAAAGCCCACCCGTAGGAGTTTCTCAATCTCTTCCTTGACCTGTAAGGACCACTCGGGCTCGATCCGCCTCAGCTTCTGCTTGATCAGCTTGATCTCTGGATCCAGGGGTATCCGGTGCTCCACGATAGATGTGTCTAACCCAGGCATGTCTTTGTAGGACCAGGCAAAAACGTCTACAAACTCTTTAAGTAGCTCGATCAGGGCATCCCGCTTAACTCCGGAGAAGAAGCTACCGATTTGCGTTTCTTTGGGTTCCTCAGCTGTTCCCAGGTTCACCGTGGTCAATATCTCATCGGCAGTTGGGCCCGACTTTCCTTTCGCTCGCAAACCTGCTTTGAATTATTTTCTAAAATTTGTTCATCTATTAAGTCTGCATTATCTTCGATTGATTCTGGCTTAATTATTTTTAAATCTTGATGATCATTTTTTGTTAAGCGTTCAATCGTTAGATTGGCAATCACGGGATACTCGAAAAGGTCGACCATTTTATTAAGAGCGAAAGGGAAAACAGTGTCTACAACACAACGACGGTCTTTCGTCGTGAGGACGTCAGACCTATCGAAAGACTCGAACTCAATTACAAGGGATTCAGGGGAATGACTCAAGACACTGGGAACAAACTTAGATGCAGATGGACTGGGACGAGGCTTGAGCCCAAGTTTCTTGATCATAGTCTCCCTGTCAGCGACTGGTCCTTGAAATGAAGTCCAATTCTGTAATGGCCTCTCTGCAACGGTCTCCAACATGCTCGGATCCACAACTGGCCCCTTCTCAAATTCAAGCATGGCCACTACATCATCATCTGAAGAAAAGTTGATCAAATCCCGGGGATCTTTAGTGACAACAAACCCTTCTGTAGGTATCCCCTCTGAAAACACATCACTCTCAGGCTCTAACAGCCCCTGATCTTCAAACAGATTTGCCAAATCACCATCCATGTCTACAGGGTCAGTACCGCGGATCTTGTGTATCACAGGCTCATCTAGAGCAAGCTTCTCAAACCGGTTGACATAATCGGGCCCCCAAAAATGGTAGCTGTTCTCATATGTTGGCGATGCGCCCGGCTTTCGGGCATACTGACAAGCATTTCCTTCATCGGGTTTTGGCTTGTGGCAAATTTTCGTATCATCTTCAACCTCTCTTCCATCTGATTCAGCTTTGGTTCCGGGCAAACAAACATTTCCCCATCCTCCTTGACAAAGTGCTTGGTTAGAGACCAGCTATAAGGGCGCATGTCAGGCCTTTTGTATCTCTTACCGGAAGCTAGGGTCATCTTCTCTTCGAGGGCTTCGGCCTTATCATATGCTTTGTCCTCTCCAGTCACAACATATCCCAGGCCTCGCCTGTTTCTCTTGGGTTCCGACATCTCAAGCTTACATGGTCCCTGTTGTCATTTTCCTAGCCCCAGACCAGGAATGTAGCTCATGCCTCTCATCATTTTCAACACGGGAGGAATTTTGTCTGAAGAAGTTGTTAAATCGATAGTGCAGACTTGCCCTTTCGGCTTTTCGATCGTGAAACCACTGAGCATCAGACTTTCTTGGTCAAGCTTGATTTCCATTACCGGCATGGTGTTGGTGCTGGTCTCCCCGATAGTGACACTATCCCCGTAAATACCGCTCCGATTTCATGTATCCATGGCCTGCCCAATAACGCCGAGAACGTGACAGGGATGTCGATGACCTGGAATTCTACTGCCATTTCCTTGCCCCCGAATAACAGATTCAAAGAAACAATCCCTAACACTGCTCTGGATGTCGAATCGTAGGCTTTTATAGTCTGATTGGACGGCTTAAGGCTCTGTGCATCAATGTCTAGCATGCTCATCATCTTGGCGGGAAGCACGTTCATGGCCGACCCGTTGTCCACTAACACATGGGGAATTCGACGCCCCTCCAAGGACACGGTGATGCGCAGAGATTCATTATGCTTTGAACCATAAGCAGGCATGTCCAGGTCTGTAAAAGTGATAATGTTCCCATACTGGGCTGTTCCGATCAATTGGTAGGCCTCATCGGGAGTGGCATTGACGGACACCTTGGTTTTGGATAGAGCCTCTTCTAATTTTAGCTTGTGGGGGTAAGAAGATGTGAGCAGAGATCATAAAGAGATATCAGCTTGGGTTCTCTTCAATTGCGTCAAAATTGGGTCCTCTTGGATTTCTTCATTTTCGGCTGATCTATACGGATCCTGAGAGGTCTGGGGATTCGAAACCGCAACTCCTTTACCCTTTCCAAGTGGATCAGTGGTATCTGCTCCCAACATTCGACCCGACCGTGTCAACAAATTAACCTCTTGATCATTCTCAACCACAAAATTTTTGCTAGCCTATTTGAGTTCAGCTAGTGTAAGCGGAGCAGAGCAAGTGCTATATGACCTTGCTGCTTGTCTTATATCATTCGCGGACAATGGCACCTCCAAGTTAGCTGCTATCCTGAGCTCCTCCAGAGAAATTGGGGACTCTCTGGGAACCATAGAGGATATAGGGTTAATGACCATACGCTCTCTTCATATTCATCGTAATCAGCAGCATTATTTAAATCATACAAATCATCAAGATACAAGATGTAGCAAAAGTTGTCTTTCATTTCATTGAAACAAGGATTTACATAAGTCATGACTTCATTACAATCACCACTAGCTTTTCCATTTACAGACTTTTCAAACTCTATTACATTCACGAAATAATCTTGACCAAAATCGATGAGGTTCACATTGTTACTGGGCAGAGGGTTGTTGACGACGTTAGGACGAGGGGACTTTTCGATCTTTTTTTCATCCACAAGGCCTTGGATAATTTTCTTGAGTGTGAAGCAATCATTAGTGGTATGTCCCGGGTACTGATGGAATCGGCAATATTTGCTTGCGTCGAGATTGGGATTAGGATTAAGAGGACTGTAGTTGTCAAAGGGCTTGATCATCCCAGTCCTGAGCAATCCATTGTAAACCTCCTCCGTGGTCATTCCCAAGTCATCAAACCTTCGTTGCTGCTTCGGCTGGAATTTCCCGCCACTATGCCCATTGTTACCTCCTTGCAGATTATTGACGCTGCTGTCCTTAACCACTTCTCTTCCTTTCGGCGCCATGGCAGAGATTGGGTTGGGTGCCCGATATCGGAATCCTCCACTCCGCTACTACCGCTAGCATTCACACCCGTAGTTTGGTTAAAAAGCCTATTTTCGCTTCGAGCGCCCATACCAACCATTTACCTTAAATCTAGATACCAACCCTTTCCATTGGCCTCCCTCAACACAGGTTTCACGCATGACAGGAAAATATCTTTATGATCCTGAAGGGGAATCGGATTCAGAAACTGACTCGTTGAGTTTGGCATTCCACCTCTTATAAAACTCCGTGATCGACTCATCATTTTTCTGAATGGTGCCCACTAGATCGTCTCGGGTAGTACGCCACTCTAGGTTACCCCGGTATTTCTCCAAGAAAGTCTCGGTGATCTGGCTCCAGGTGGAGCAACATTCTTGCTTCAAGGCCAAAAACCAAGTGAGCGCCGGACCTTTCAGAGTCAGATGAAAATGAGAAGCCATAAACTCGGGTGTGCAACCCATCGCCCCCATCGTCATGACGTAGGTATCTATGTGAGTTTTTGGGCAGGCCGTACCATCAAAGTCCATCTTTGGCATCTTGAACTTATGGGGAAGAGGTGTTACTTGAGCCGGGTCGACCACCTTGAGGCCACTGGAACCCACAGTCAACCTATCAATTTGCTGTTGCATTTGCCTTAACAGAGCTGTCACTTCCGGAGTTAATCCCGGAATCTGGGGAATAGCAGGAGCCACAGTTGAAGACGGCAGTGGAAATTCTGGAGCAGATCTGATGGGTAAGGTAGCCGAGGGAAGACCGAAAGTACTGGGGATGCTGATGTTACTATCCAACAAACTGACTGAACTGGGAATCCTGTTTCCGTACATATTGTACCCATTAAACTGAACATTGGGATTCTGTGGAGCTAACTGCACTGATTGACCTCCAAACTGACCATGGGTAGAAAATCCGGTGCGATGCGGGGAGGGTGAATATGGGGTGGAACCATACAGATGCTGGGTGAGAGGAGAACACACTGCGGGCTGAGAGAAGTTGCTCTGGAACTGGGACTGAGGATAATGGGGAATACTGTCCTGACAAATCTGGTTTCCTGACAGACGGTACTGGTTGGATTGTTGCTGATTGGAACATACTGATAACTATCTGGATACATGCTGAACTGGGGTTGGGAATAGTTTCCTTGGGACTGGAATCCGTACTGAGCTTGCGGCACTGGGGCATTGGGAGCTGGTGAGGAAGTGAGATCAAAGAAGTTCGATGGTTGGCCACTGCTTTTGTTGAAACCCTGTTGAGCAAATTGGGAGAGGAAACCTTCCTTGGACATTCATGACTATTTCTGGAGACGGCATTCGATCAGGGCGTGGAGCATAACTTATGGGAGGAGGCATAACATAGTAACTGGGTTGAGCAGGTGCAGAGTGATGAGCAGGTTGAATGGGAGAAGCAGACCCGATCCCGTTGTTACCCTCTTCAGTGATTTCTTCGTAAGAACCATCCTCTCGGCGGAGTACGGCGATTCCCCTGGCTCTCATGGCCTCGACAAAATGGGCGTGGGATTCCTCCTCTCTAGCTTTGGCGTTCTGAGCCAACAAGTGGGATTCACGTTCCCTAGCTAAAGCAGCCTCCAAAGTTATTCTCAACTCTTCTGCGGTCATGTCATTCAAACCCGGTTGACCCATCGAAACTAAACCTCCAGCAGACTGAGCAGCAAACACATCACCATTTCCGGCCATATCTGATTCTGAACTGGCTGAAATCCCAGAAACTGTTTGAACTTCTTCAACAACACGGACCAGAAGAGCTCCCGGAACAGAAGAGCGGATCCAACTCGCCGTAGATGCAGGGGTAGATACGGGTTTATAAGGTAGTGAAGGGAGAAGACTTTGAGGAAATACGGGAGAGGGAAAGGGAAAGAGGGACGGACTCGCGCAAACAAATTATTTATCTTCAAGTATAAATCGGTGTTTTAAATCCTAAATGCGGCTGGGAAAGGATGAGCCTTTATTCACGCAAACTACACCTTGGGGAACCTAGGGATGCAACATTCAAATCACACCAAAATGCTTTGCATTTGAAATTGATAATAGGTGATGATACCTAAACAAGACCTATGCACCGTATGGTAAGGAGAGGTTGTCCAAATTTCTGGGGAAATTTGGACAGCATAACCGGTATTCTTGAAGAATTTCAAAGAAAAATCTGGCATGACCTCTCATCGGTGCACAGTGACAATGCGGCATGATCTCTCGTTAGAACATGCCACGAGAGTGACATGTCTCCACGTGAAACCATGTTGCATTGGCAACATGCCCACAAGGTGCGAGGTTTTGGGGAAGGTATAAGGACCTATTGTAAATTTCAAAAACAATTCATTTTTAATGTGATTAAAACGTTGTATCAAAAAAAAACCAACCGTGGGTAAGCTTTAAGTGTGGCGCCACCTATAACGCGCTAGGGGGATGGGTTTGACATTAGGCGCTCAAGCGTAGGCAAATATTATCACCGTCCGCGATGCCGTCAATTGCACCCGAGGGTTCTAAATCTATGTGGTGTAGTGTGCGGATGACTATGTTCTTTTATTTATGAAAAACAAAACTTTTTTTTTTAATTATTTTAATTATTTTTATTTTTGAAAAAGGAAAACAAAGAGAAAACACACACACTTTCACAGGGGACAAAAGGGTACAACAATCAACTGCGCAACTTGATTCAAGGGACTGCCCTCAAAACAGCATCTGAAACTGTTCAGTGACCAATCATGTCGCGTGACACAGGACAGCATGGAACAAAGCTGTCGCACGACCAGACAAGTCACTGAACATGCAATTGAAATTCAGCCCCTGCCTTCCCATGGAAAAGGACAAAGTACAATAACAGAACACAACAGAGATGGCCACAAAAGACACACAAAAAGGCTCACAAGCCTCATAATGCAATAAAACGCATGTACCACAAAAGATCATCAATGATGCACACAAAGATTAGATATATTGGATGTTTAATTGAATGAAAGCTTGACCCTCTCAACTTTGAAAAATAGGTTTTCAAAAGTGTATTCCCCAGCGGAGATGCCACTGAATGTGCGCTCGCCGAAATTTTGTTTTTGATGATGAAAAAAGGAGTCGCCACGCCATGTTTTAAGGTACACTTTGAAAAACCTTTGAGACAGAAAATGGGTCCGGGGGTCAGGTTACGTGTTGGGAAGAATCGAGAGTTCACCCAACACGCCTCTTTCGTAGACGAGTCTTTCTAATTAAACATCCAAGTAATCCAAAAACATGTGCAAGCAATGATGATGAACAAATGTGGTAAACATGAATTTTATTGATATGAACTTGGAATCTTACAACTTGTGAGCCATTTATTTAGGGAGGCCACATCCCATATATAACAGATCAGAACAGATTACAAAGGAAATGGATCCCTGCAAACAGACATAATGTGTCGCGTGACACATGGCATGCCTGGCTAGATGTGTCGCGTGACACAGGATCTAACCAAACACGATGTGTCGCATGACACATAGTGTCCATCTGCAGAGACTTACAGATTTGAACACAGCAGCACCAGCAATCAAAACAGATCTAATTAATCAATCAGTTAAGCTTCAAAATGAACAATTAATAACAATTCGACCAAGGGGGTGTGGATATGGATATATCTACACTCCCTTGGGATCTAAACACCAATTTCAATAATAATCAAATAATAAGCACTCAATTATTCAAAACAACGATATTAAATAGAGAGATTGCGATTGGATCTCAGTAATCACGACAGATGGAGTCGAATTACTGAGATCAGAAGAGAACAAGACAATTGGACTATAGAAATTGCAAAGTAAGAGAGAGAGAGAAATGGGATTGAGGGGTTACCCTTGTAGTATCCACGAATTTTATACTCAGTTTGGTATAAAATCCTTCAATCAACTGCTTCTGATACGAACTGAACTGAGAGGTATAGATGGAAGGATGATCCAAGTATTGGTGGATGAATTTGGGTGGAAATTGGAGGGAATTGAGAGTGGATTTGGGTAGGAGAGAGAGAGAGAGATGTGTATGTTTAGTGTGTGTGTTACGCTCCAATTTTGGCAGAGTAACAGTATGTGAAAGTTAGGATCTATTTCTAAGAGGGGTAGGGTCTTATTTATAGGCTGCAGTTGATGGGTACAGTGTGTTGCACGACCTTCTGTAACCATTTTCCAAGCCTCGACTTGTCGCGTGACACAAGGTGTCACCAACCGCTTTTGGCGCCAAAACCAGTTTCTGGAATATTCTGAGTAAATACCCAAAAGGTCCAAAAAGGTTTATTCTCTGTAGGTCCTTTAGCATGAGCAAAGTACCAAAAGGTACTTCCTTCGCAAGAAACTTATGGAATGTTTCCGGAAGTCTCAGAATAGACCGGAAATTTACCAAAACACCTCTTAATGCAATTTTATCATATTAAAATGCACCTAAAAGGGTAGCGAATTGGATTGGCGTACTTACAAGTTGTCAGCTTTAAACTTCTTAATCTTCTTCAGATTCATTTCCAGCTTCCTCTCCCCCCTTTTAACTAGAAAGTGTAGTCACCCAACTCGGAAGGTTTACGTTCAGCTTCTTCAGATTTTCATCATAAGATAGAGATGCTATCGGTTGTGCTTGGAGAGCCTTTCTGTGAGCTTTAGAGGCCATGATCTCAGCATCCAATGCATCAAGCTGAGCAGTAATGGAATCCTCAGATGTGTGTCCAGATAAGGCCATATCTTGACTCACACCCTCAGCTTCAGCGGGAGGATCATTCTTATACCTAAGTGGCAAATCAACATGCCTTTGTTTCTTGTCCAGTGGGGTTTTGGTCTCATTAAGCAACTCAAAATCACTCACCCTAGGCTCACCCTTTTCAGGTTTGACTTCTTGTTGCCACTAGGATCTGGGATATCAGAGAAGGATAGGGAATGGACCATTTCTTGAAAGGGGATTCACAATACCCACAAATCTTCTTGAAAATGAAAGCCCCAAAGTTAATGGCTTTTCTGGAACCCATCCTATACAAAAGGTAAGCATGCACCCTAGTGACCGAAGTTTTGTTGTCTCCCAGAGAGAGAGAGATTTGCATTGATTAGGAGGTGGAGGAAACAGTAGAAAGAGGTGAGAGAACCACTACCTAAATATTTTGGTTTTGTAGGCCTAGCAATTAGTTCCCATGGGTTAATGTGGTGACAATCTCACTCTCAAACACTCCACACTCCTCATCAATTACCTCTTCTAGACCAAGAAAGGTGTTGATAACATAAGGTGATGAGGGCACAAAATTATCCCTATCATAAGTATCTTGGAACATGGGTGATGCAGGGTTGGATAATCCCTTTGTCAGACTGGCATAAAATTCATTGACCAGTTTGGGGTTAAATGGCTTTGGGTGATCAACAGTAAGTAGAAGTCCCATATCCTCAAAGAATGGGACCAACCTAAGTCTAGCCAAGGTTTTCCTATCCCTCTTCATCCCCCTAACAAGCTCTTTGTTCACAATTTGTTCAAACCTCTCAGAGGCATCCTCAGAGAGAAATTTAGGGGAAATGGGAGTCACAACAATAATAAAGGAAGGAGGAGAAATTACTTTACCCCTTTTTTTGGATAGCCTGGCAGATGTGCATGCGGATGTGTGCACATCTAGAGCCACAACCATTGGGGGAGATGGTTATGTTGTAGGTTCCTCAGTCTCAGCTTCCACAGCTGTTTTAACTGCTTGATCATCCTTTTGATCTTCCTTTTCTTTTCTTGCTCAAGTTCTGGCCCAATCTTGATGTTCTCATCCTCTGTAGTATCATCACTGTCCTCACTTGAATCTTCTCCTTCTTTAATTGAATCCACCTCTTGAGGTTGAGCATCCTCAACACCTTTTTCTTCCCTTTCAGAGCTAATAGAAGATTAGCAAGAGGTTCTTCTTCAGTTTGAGCTTGTAAGGGTGCTTCCTTTTCCTTTTCCTTTTCTGCACTTGGCCTATGAACTAGAAGGGAGTCTCGTCCTCTTCTTCTTCTTCCTCATCATCCAATTAGATGGAAGTTGTAGGTTTCCCACCATACAGTTTCTGTTGTTTAGCTAGTTGGGCCTCAGTCAGCTTCCTTGAACGATGAGATCTTCTGAGAGGCTTGAGAGGAGTGGCTTTTCTTTTGGGAGCCTTTCATTTGTAGACAGAGGGGGATGCCTTCCTCTTTTTAGATATAGGAGAAGTAACCGTGGGAACAGGGGTGACCATAGGTGTAGTGATGGTGGAAGAGGAGGTGCTTCAGCCAGCGAAGGAGGATATGGTGGAGGAGCAATATGGGGCTACATGGATGTGTCATTGGTTGGAGCAGGGGTCTCTATGGATGGAGCTTCAACCGGAGTAGGTTCCTCCGAAACTGGAAGAGAGACAACATGTGTTATTTGTGGCTCTGATTGTGCCATAATTTCCTAGGCCTAATCATTGAGATTGGCTACACATCCAGAATTTCTGACTGAGGTGAAGGATGTGGAGGATTTATTATTCCTGCAAAAGTGTTTAGGTAAAAGGAGAGAAGAAAATATGGTGCTGTGTGTGAGGGAACAAAGCAAGAGAGAGTAATAAGGGAGAGATTGAAAGGATGAAGTGATGGATGTAAGTCACATTTATACTCACAACTCCCCCTTTCATCTTCAATAAAGGACTCTCACATCAATAGGAACCCTAGGTTGGGCGGCGTGAGATGTGATTGAGCAATAACAACCATAGTCCCTTAGAATTTGCACGGATAACCACCAAAAATTAAGGGATTAATTTTAATCAAAATTCTATCTACCTTCAAGATAACAACAGATCCGTTTAACATATATTTACCACATTCACCCCTTGACAATTGTTCATCCATTCTCCATGAAGATCTTGGTATAAACCTACCTTTTGATGAAGGATATTATAAATCAAAAATATGTTAAATCAAAGAATAGGTCAGTCATGAAAATAAACAAGAAAATATATTTAAAGGCACCCTATATAACCTAAGATGCTATAAGTCTAATATGATGCAACGTACATGTGATGGGAACAATATCAAATCAGATGTGGCATAGGATGTAAGTCACATTTGGGGACACATCTGATTATATGAAGTTAATAAGCAATAATCCAATCTGTACATCCTCTAGAATGCATCCACCTATTTTTATTGTGGATAAACACATAATTAGAGTAGCTTTCACTTTTTCTATTACCCAAAAATAGCCCTTTGTCCAGTGATCTTTTTAAGTTTGATTTCAAACTATTATCTTGAGGATCACTTGATCACACTAAATTAGCTTCATGCAGATGGGTGAAGCAACTGTCTCTCTTTGTTAATAAGGCATCCACTTTGAGATATCTAGAAAGATTATATCAAGTTATCAAAAGACAACAACAATCAAGTAACATATATGTCAAGTATGCAAACAAACAAGTGACCACACTGAGATTGTCCGTGACAATGCATGATACTTTTGGATTTTTTTTATTTTCTATTTTTTTTGAGTTAGTTAATATAAGATGTGTCAATGGATGTGTGCACATTTGTTCTCACATCCTCAAATATCACACAAGCCAAGAGACTTCCTCAGAGAAGAAAACCTCAGCGATCTAATTCCTTTGTAAATATACACTGCCAATTGATTTTCAGTACCAACAAATTCCAACACACAATTTTTTGCTCTACAAGATCCTTTATGAAATGGTGTCTAATATCAATATGTTTAGTTCTGGAGTGTTGGATAGGGTTATTTGATATGTATAAGGCACTTTTTTATCACAGAAACCAGTAAGAATTTTTCTATTTATTCCATAATCTTTGCATTTGATTCATCCATAGTAACTGTGTGCAACAAATTTCAAGGGCAATATATTCAGCCTCAGCTGCAGAGAGGGACACACAGTTTTGCTTTCTACTATACCAAGAAATAAGATTATTTCCTAGATAGGAGCGGCCTCTGTGGTGCTCTTTCTACCATCGTTATTACCTACCCAATCAGAGTCACTTTAACTAATCAAGTTAGTGTTTATCTCTTTAGAATAGTGTAACCCTAGATTGGTTGTCCCACTCATATATCTAATGATTCTTTTCCAAGCTTTGAGATGGGAAACGTTTGGATTTGCTTGGTACCTAGCACAAAGACATACACTATACATTATGTCAGGTCTACTTCTTTGTGACATACAACAAACTTTCTATCATGCTTTTGTACACAGTTTGGTCCACCATTTGACTATCAGCATCCTGACTTAATCTTTAGGATGACCCCATTGAAGTTTTGAGATGAAATGAATGTTAAAGGGAAAACTTTTTCACAAGTTTCTTGGCATACTTGGACCGAGATATGAACATACCATCCTAGAACTATTTAATTTGTAGACCTAGGAAATAGGTCAACTCTTCCACCATACTTATCTCAAATGTGGAGGTCATGCTTTCAACAATTGCGGTAAATATAGAGTCCGAATTAGATCCAAACACTATATTATCCACATATATTTGAGCCACTATAATTTCCTTTTTATCTTTCCTCATAAACGAGTTTTGTCCATCTCACCTATCTTGAACCCTAAATGGAGTAAGTGATCAATTAATCTACCATACCAAGCTCCAGGGGCTTGTTTTAGCCCATACAGAGCCTACTTTAGTATATAAACATGATTTGGGAACTCATGATCCTCAAAACCCTTAGGTTGTTCTACATAGGCTTCCTCATTTAACACCCCATTCAAAAAGGCATTCTTAACATCCATTTGATGAAGAGTCAGCTTGAGGTAGCAAGCTATGGCCAACAGGAGTCTAATGGACTCAATACTAGCAACAGGAGCAAAGGTCTCCTCAAAATCAGCAACCCCTTCAACCTGTGTATACCCCTGAGCCACAAGTCTGGCCTTATTTCTAGTGATCACTCCCTTCTTACCAGTCTTATTTTTGAAGATCCATTTGATACCTATGACATTACCATGAGAGGGTCTAGCTACTAGGGTTCACACATCATTTTTCTCAAATTGATATAGCTCCTCTTGTATGGCCAAAATCCAGTCCTCATCCTTTAAAGCCTCATTTATGTTTTTAGGCTCAATTTTGGACACATAACAGCAGTAACTCACCTTGGAGAATGGAGATGAGCAGTTCCACAAACCAGCCAATTCCCTGTAATTTACCTTTTTCTTTATGTCTAATTTTCACTTGATCATGTACATCTTCCACAACTTGAGAAGTGAGATGGTTCCTTTGGAATATGGATGGAATATCCCTTGTTCTATCCATACATCCATCCTTATTAGCTTCTGGATTGTCCTCCTTTTCAGAACCAGAGGAAGTGTCAGATTCAAATGTGTATACAGAAGTGGGATCAGATGTGCCCACATATGTAGTCACATTCTTCTCTACTTCAGAACTTGCTTCTGTATGTGTACCCTCCTTATTGTTTGTTTGTCCTTCAACTTCTGTTTCTGTAGTTTTCCAATCCAGCAAGAAACCTGAAACATCATCCTTAGCAGATTTGAGGTTAAGATCAAGAGTATCATCAAATACCACATTAGCGAATTCCATAATAGTTTTGGTTTTTAGGTTGAACACCCTATAAGCTCTATTATTAGTGGAGTAGCCCATGAATATTGATTTGTCACTCTTGTAATCAAACTTGGACAAGTATTTTCTATCATTAAGAATGTAACAGATACATCCAAACACATAAAAATAATTAAGAGTGGGTTTCTTGCGAAGTAGGATTTGGTAGGGTGTCATAGTGCTTCCAAGTTTGAGGAATACCCTATTACCAATGTGACAGGAAGTATTCAAGGCTTCTGCCCAAAATTTCTTTGAGAGGTTTTTTGAACTGAGCATAACCCATTTCTTGTAGGGTTCTGTTTTTCCTTTCTGCAACTCCATTCTGTTCGGGAGTTATAGGAGCATAGAATTTATGAGTGATTCTGTTGGAGTTACAGAAGGCAGTAAACATAAAATTCTCATATTCAGTACCATGGTCAGACCTAATATTAGAGCCTTAAGGCCATACATACTCCTTATCCTTTTGTACCAATTTTTGAATTCATTAATGGTCTCAGACTTCTCTCTTAGGAACATCACCCAAGTGTACCTAGAGAAATCATCAACACACACAAAAGTGTACTTCTTCATACCAAAACTCTCTACCTCTATGGGATCCATCAAGTCAGTGTGTATGAGTTCCAGACATCTAGAGGTGGAACAATGTTGGACCTACTTATGTGAGGACTTGGTTTATTTCCCCTTTTGACAGGAGACACATACACCTTTGCTTTTGAAATTCAATTTTGGGAGGTCTTTTACAGCCTCAAACCTTTGGAGTTCCTCCAACTTTCTACTACTAGCATGTCCTATATTTTGATGCCACAAATTGACATCATTCATTTTAGTGCTTAGACAAGACAAATTGTCACCGAACTGGTAGCAATTGTCAGCATATTTGGGGTGCAATCAAACACACACATGTTAGATTAATCAAACACCTCACACACTTTTTTTATTATCAAACTTCACATGAAGGTCATCATCACACAATTGACTGATGCTGAATAGGTTTGCCTTAAGACCTTCTACATGGTAGACATTGTGCAATTTTGGGAGACCCTTAACATCTAGGTCCCTTTCCCAATGATTTTTCCCTATGCACCACCACCAAAGTTTACCTATCCCCCATTGATGGATTTATAATCAGTCAAGGCATCCTGATTCCCAGTCATGTGCCTAGAGCACCCACTATCAAAATATCAAGAGCCAGTGACACTAATCTTGAGGGGAAAGTAGACTACATTACAGGTTGCACTTGGCTTTACAACCCATTTAGTTTTAGTTTTCCTTTTGTGGTGCACCTGTTGCTATGCACTCGGATGTGTGCCAGGATGTGTACAAATTCTGTCATACATCTGAGATTGGTTCACACAGCCAACTTTCTTATCAGCTTTTAATATGTAACAAAAGGGACGAATATGTACAGGAGCAAAGCAGTAGTGACAGATGTAGTGCCTTCTCCTCGGTTTTTTAGAACTCAAAATGGGTTTCTCTCCAGATTTTGAAACCTCACTTACCTCTTTTATAAATTTGATATTTCCAAAGCCAAGACCAGATTTTCCAGTGTTACCAAGAGCTAAAGTTTTATCAAGTTTCATTTTCCCAGTATTTAACTTGGTTAAGGTACTTTAAGTTTTTTTCAAAATCAGTTTTGACTTTTTCAAGTTTAACATCTTTCTTGGTTAACAAAACCTCAAGTTTAGCAATTGAATCCTTTTGGTCATCATTCTCTTTTGAAAGTCTAGCATTTTAGTTTCACAAGCAGATAGCTTATCAGCAATAATTTTATTTACCTTTGCCATCACCTCAATTTTATCCATTCTTTTGACCCAATCAGTATGTAGCTCTCTGTAAGTCTCAAAAGAGTTTTTCATGGGGGATATCTCGACCTTCATCATTTGAGTCTCCTTTTATAGAAAATCAGTTGAGAGTCAGGTTAGGCGTGTCTTCAGATGTGTCCATGGTTGTGTCCACATCCGAGTTCACATCCAGGTATTCCTCATAATCTCCTTCTTCTATTCCTGCAAAATGGGCACTGAAACAAGAAGAGCACTCAAGTACAGAGATGTTAGCCATTTCCTCTTCATTCTCACTATCACTTAGGGACGCAATCAAGCTCATCCCTTTCTTCTTGAGTGTGTTAGAACACTCATTTGCATAGTGGCCAAAACCACGGTAAGCCCTACATTGCACGAGAATAAGAGGACTTCTTATTCTCTAAACTAGGTCTTTGAACCCCCTTCGTAATTAATTTTGGGGTTTTCAACATTTTGAGCGATTACGTTGGGAAACTTGCTCATCCTCTTATTTTCGAATGGAGTTATTTTTTTAGATGAGGTCCACATCCTCATCCTCAATCTTTGGACTTGTCAAACTCAAAGGAAAGGTAAGCTTATTCCTTTGCAATAGATGCAAAGCTTTGGAGAGCAATGCTTATGGCTTTATTCTTTTTCTGAGCCTCAAGGTTAAGCTAAAAATAGTCAACACACCAACAATTTTATCTAACCCTACAATGTTTTTGTCATGAGTTTCCTCAATGACACCACCTTGATATTAAATCTTTCTGGTAAGGTCATTCAGATTTTGCTAACTAATCTAGCATTTGAAATTGACTCACCAAGACTGGTGCATTTATTAGAAATTTCATGGATTTTAGCAGCATAAGAGACAATATCTTCAGTCTCTTTCATTCTTAGAATTTTAAATATGTCCATTAAGATCCTAAGTCTAGTGGATTTAACACTGGGAATACCCTCATGTTGCATTTGTAAGATATCCCATGTTGTTTTGGCCACATTTTTATTAGTGATTAGCTTGTACATATTTCCAGAAGCATGGATGGAAATAGCATCAATGGCTTTAGAGTTGTAGTTAGCAGTAGTGATTTCATCAAGAGAGGTTTTCTTTCAAATAAAGTTTCACCACTACGATACTACACGATGCGAGCTTTTTCTCCACAGTTGGTGGTTGCCAAGAAACAAGTATACACATCCATGTTGTTTCATCAATTGGTTTGATGAAGTTACGCATTTTAGACTTCCAAAAGGAGTAATTGGTACCATCCAAGACTTGAGGTTTGTTTTGATGATTTTGACATTCCATTTTTACTACACTTTTTGGACCAACACTCAGTAATATCGAGAGTTGGCTTTGATACCAATTGAAAATTTAGTGTAGCTAGAAAATACAGTTTCAACATAATAGAAAACAGATGTGTGTATAGATGTGAGACACAACTATTCACACAACTAAGAATTGCAGCGGGATAAAAGAATAACACAAAGTATTTAAACTTTTACTGGTTCAACTCCAGCAAACAAGGCTTTAAATCTAAAAAGGATTTCACTATTAAAGATCTACTTACAGAATCAAATATAATAAGTGCAACAATAAAGATAAAAATAGTAAAAGCAAGTCCTAACCAACTTATAAATAATGAACAATCTTCCTTTTTCAAGGGAAGTCTCTTTTAACATAAGAAGAACAAAAGACTTGTAAGAAATCTAGATGTGTGTTCAGATGTAAGGCACAACTGCACACACAACCTGAAAAGCAATCTTGAATCCGAGAAGTATAAGGAGTTTTTCTCTTCCAAAGAATTCCTGAATGCATAAGACTTCTCTTTCTTTGAATGATCTTCATTTATAGGCGGCCTTGAGAAGTCCTTCAATCAATCTCTTCCTTCTTTGTATCAATCCTAATCTTATAAGGAAACAAAAAGATTGGCACTACAAAAAACAAAAGAGATCTATTAGTATTGTTAGTCCTAAATTAACCAATCACAATATATTTACATAAATAAAGATATACACAAATATATATATACAATATCCTTGCCATATATGCAACTAAATATTTGATAGGAAAGTCAAAAATCCTACTTTCCAAACTTAACTTTTGGCTCGAATTTAGGAAAGAGAATATTCCTACAAATCCTCACTATTTAAACATGCACACAAACACAAGTATTTACGTGGTTCACCAACTTGGCTACGTCCACGGGCAGAGGAAGAACAATATTATTAATATGAAGAATCACCAATTAGAAGTTCTAATATAATGCATGAATTTTGGTCACAAATTTCCTGAATGTGCAAACCGTAGATCTTTAACACTCGGATGAGAAAATTGAACTGCACCAAACAAATTAGAAAATCTATGAATCCCAAAGAAATCACTAGTTTGATATTCTAGAATTATTGATAGGCTATCACACTAGAGATCACGAAAAACATTAGGCAAAATAGTAGTATTTATGCGCTCGATTGCATAACGCGGAAGGAGTCCTAAATCCATGTTGCATAAGGTAAGGAAATCGGCCAAACCAAACTACCAAAAGCCCTACTACCAGGCCCACTCGATCATGCCTTGTCCAAAACCAGGTAGCGACTTCAAGCTTGCGCCAAAATTGTTGTGACTTGCAACATCGATTTTTCCCTCTCTCTCCACCCCCACACATTGTCTTCTCCCTTCTCTCACTCCCTTTCATCCACCCTCCACCACTCACAACCTGTCCCCAACCCAACCCAGACATCCCCTATCATATCTCCTTCTATCCCTCTCCCTCTTTCATGACAAGCTGCCGCCCCATTCCCCTCCTCACCCCTTCCACCCCTACATAATCTGTCTTGTACTCCCCCACCACACACTACTTCTCACGTCCTCAATGTCACCTCCGACCTTCGCATTACGCCAATATCCCATCCACATCTGCCCTTTGAACTCCTCATCTTCCCCGTTTATCCCTCCCCAATTCGAATTAATGATTGGAATTTCTTATTAATTTTGTTTTCCAAATTTACGGATTTAAAGATTCAAGTTTGCGAGATCTTTTGTGAATTTTTGCGAATTTTGGCTTCAATTTTGTGATATTTGGGGTTCCAATCTGCAATTTAGGTTCAATTTTGGGTTCAAATATGTGAATATTGGCTTAAATTGAGAGATTTTTCGGGTTCAAATATGAGATTTTGGCTTCACATTTGCAAATTTGTGGATTTAATGTTGTAGATTTTGGGGTTTAGTCAATTTTGGAAAAATGGGTTTGAAGGAATTGAAATGTTTTTTTTGTGTTTGAATTGAAGGATCTTTAAATAAAAAGAATAGTTGTTGGGCATACATACTTTAACCCTATTTGCTTTAGCTTTAATTTGATTGATACCAAAACCTCATCTATATTTTCTGTATTTTAGACCCATATGTAATGAAGCTTAGAATTAAATTTTTTAGTACAAGTCCAATTTATAAAATAGGATTATTTAGGCTTGAAGAATGGAACAAATGCAATGTACATGAGGTTTCAATACAAGAGGTTTTGAAGTCATGCAAAACCACATTGCAAGTGTAAACCTTATGAATGAAAACCGCACTTAGAAAACTGCAAGACAAACCTTTATACGCGAGACCGCACCTCTAAACCGCATCTTACCAACTCTCATCCAATGATTGAAGACTTGAAGAGTTGGACCACTTTTTGACTTATTAATCCACATCGGCAACGCTTGAGTCAACTACGAGTTCAATCCCAGCCCGTGACTAACGGTCACTCGTGAGTTTAAAATAATTTTGAAAAGGTGATAGATGTCCTTCATCCCTAGAATGTCAGGTTGAGGTATCGTACAACCTTATCAAAAACTTCGAACAAAAGGACAAAAGTGGAACACGTAGACCAATCAGTACACCGCACCAAAGATCGTACTTGCTACGGCAATGCACTAAACCTACACTGTACTCAAAATGGCTACTTTTTGTTGCTTGGGTATAAATACCTCCAATCTTCATCATTTGAAGATTGCTTCTGAATATTGATTTAGAGAAAGGCCTTTGAAGATTTGAAGATATTTTCCAGATTTTCATAATCCTTTGAATCTTCATCTTCAACTTTCATACCTTCAAGATCAAATCTCCATCCCAGAAATTCAAGCCTTGTAACACCCAAGATTTATTGTGCTCTCACATATCATATGATTTAAAGAGCCTCTGAATCTTGTTTATCACATACACACCTCACTTGGATTAATCCATATAGATTAAATCATTTGAGATACACCGGTTATAGTCTAGGACGGCTTCATTGTTTTGATTTTAGATTTGAGTTTGATTTTTGTAACCTTGTAATCTCTCTCATCATCTAATACACATCTATTAGTTAGAAAATCCAAGACTAGCCATCTTGGTAGT